>PVJN01008455.1:0-64949 GCA_004026805.1 Lasiurus borealis | reverse complement strand
TGCCTGGCACACACTTAGTAACTATTTGTCACATGTGGACTGAAATGACTTGCCTTCCTGTCCTGACAACTGCTTGGAAAACGTTCTTTAAGGCAGCCAGTCCTGGCCACCAGGAAAGGGGCAAAGAGGAAGGTTAGAGAGGTGAGCCTATTGCAAGCCTGGGGCTGGAGACCCTCACTCCCTCATCCTTCACTTTTTCGTGTTCTTTCCGTCTGCATCCCCCACCAAGGTCCCACTAGCCAGGCCATGGGGGTGGGGGGGGGCAAGAAAAGAAGAGAAAAAGCATCCTGTGGGTATCTGAGGTGGTGAGAAGGGCTCCCCAAATACCAGACCTTCATTGGCCTTCCAGTTGGACACAAGCACATAGTTCTTCGGCTTGGGTTTAGGACGAGGGGTTTTGTGGCGAGTGGTGCGGACCATGGTGACTACGCCTTGTGAGTAGAGTCTGTCTGAGGCATTGTCCCTGGGATCCCTTCTAGAATTCTGCTGGGGGGTGGGGGTGGGGAACTGCCAGGGTGGGGGAGGGGGCTGCAGGGCTACTGAGGAGGCTGCAGAGGCTGAGGAAGATTTGAGAAGGGGCCTTTCCTTACAGCTCATGGGAGCTATTTGTTCTCAGCCCTGAGGCAAAGCTCCTACAGGCCGCTCCACTTAACAAAGGGGCTCCCATCAGCTACCATTCTGGGCACTAGCCTCTTGCGTCTGCCTATGAATTATGCCTGGTTGTGAGGGGCACTGAGGCTGTCACCCACACACTTGCCCACATCATGCCCCCAGCAAGGGCCTGGGGAAAGGGAGAGAGACAGGAGAGTAATGGGTGCAGTGGATCCTCAGGTCTCTGGCCCCCAGCACTCGGAGGGCCTCCTTGGTGATGTGGCCCCACTGAGGTTTCATATCAGCTAACAAGTGAACATGCTGCACCCCACTCACAGGGGACCACCCCAGCTAAGGCCGTGGCCAGCCACAGCATCACATGGCTCCTCCCTGCACTGATCTGTCCTCTCCTCATTCCTTTCCTGCATCCCTTTCTTCTAGGCCAGCCCCTGCTTCTCCTCCCTGCATCTTCCCCTCTGCCTAGCATGGTGCCTTGAAAAAAATTCCCCACATCCCCATCCAACAGCACCCTGACTGCAGACGTTGTACGTCTCCCTTTTCATGGAGTCCTCCTTGACCGTCCTCCAAACACCACGCCTTTGACCACAGAGCCTCGTACAACAACCATACAGTGCGTCTACTTCTGGGCAACTTCCTGCCATCCCAGTTTTCCATGTGAGTCCACCTCTGCCCCTGATGCTCCAGCCTTCGGGAGCTGAGAGACTTACTGGGGTCCACATAGGCCCAGCTGGGGTGGAGAGGCACAGCTGCAGGGGCTGGAGGGAAGGCCCCCGCCTTCAGCCCCTCCGCTGAGGTGGCCTCCTCATAGGAGGGCGGGGCCGAGGGCACTGCTGGAGCCTCCTTCTTCTCGCCATTCGCCTGCTGCTGGGCCTCGGTCCCGGGGGCCTTGTTAGCCACGGAGAGCTGTGGAGGGGAGGCAGAGAGAGATGGTTACCAGGGGAAGGGTGCCTTCCAAGCCCTCCTCACCAAGCCTTCCCTTCCATTTTGTGAGTTTTATGGGTACGTTGCCCCCTGCACTAGGAAGGGTGGGGTGAAGACAAGAGTCTCCCTGTTTTTGTTGTATATGTAGGCAATGAAACATTACTCAGCCTTAAAAAAGAAGGAAATCCTTCCCTATGTGACAACATGGATGCACCTAGAGGACATTATGCTAAGTGAAATAAGCCACACACAGAAAAGCAAAAACTGCATGCTCCCAGGGATAGGTGGGTGCTACAATGTGGAATTCATGGGAGCACAGACTTGAACAGTGGTTGCCAGTGGCTGGGAGATGGGGAGGAAATGAGGAGCTGTTGGTCAAGAAGTATGAAGTGCCAGCTATGCAGGATGATGAAGTCCGGGGACCTAATGCACAGATTGGTGACTGCAGTTAACAATACTGTATGTGGGACTTATACACAATCTGCTGAGAGGGTACATCTAAGTTCTTGCCACAAAAAAAAGAAGGAATGATGTGGAGCGATGGCTATGTTGAACATCTTGATTTCGGTGACCATTTCACAATGTATATCAAAACATCAAGTTGTACACCTTAAATATGGACAATTTCTATTTGCCTCTTATACCCCAATAAAGCTGGGGGTGGGTCTCCCTATCTTATAGATGGGAAATCTGAGCTCCAGGAAAGCAGGGCTGGCCAGCACACACTGGAGCTGGGATAAGAACTGAGAAAGGATAAGATTCTTAGGAGAGACCCTACCCATTGGTGGTTGCTGTCCCCATGGCAGGACTGGGTTTGGATGGTTCCACTGTTTCTGGGGGGTCTAATGAGGGGTCTAGATCATAGCAAACCCTTAAAAGTATGATTGAATGAATGGTTCTCTTACTTAATCTCCTGCTACCTTGCTAATTGTATGTTGACCTCTGTATTAGTTTTGTTTGTTTTTTAAATATTTTTTAATTGATTTTTTACAGAGAGGAAAGGAGAAGGATAGAGAGATAGAAACATCGATGAGAGAGAGACATCAATCAGCTGCCTTCTGCACACCCCCTACTGGGGATGTGCCTGCAACCGAGGTACATGCCCTTGACCAGAATCAAACCTGGGACCTTTCAGTCCGCAGGCCGATGCTTTATCCACTGAGCCAGACCCATTTTGGCTTGACCTCTGTTTTAAAACGAGAGAACGGAGGACCAGGGAGAAGAATAACTCGTCCAAGGTCACAGGGCCGCACGTGGCCCATTGGGCTACAGAGCCCAGGTACCATCTACTGGGACTGGCCGCTTCTGCTGGGCTGAAGGCAACCAAGGACAGTGAGGGTGGGGGAGCCGGGAAGCAGAAGCGGGGAGGAGGAGAGGGAGGAAAGAAGAGGAATGGGGGCTGCAGGGCAGAGAAAGGGCAAGAGGCCCTGGCCGAGGGCCCCGTTCTGGCCTTGTCCTATTGGGATCTCAGCCTTGCCCCCGAGTCAGAACAGAATCACAGAACGTCACTGCTGAAAGGGAGCTCAGAGGGCATCGAATTCATCCCCTTTTCATTTTACAGGTGAGGAAACCGAGGCCCAGAGGAAAATGTGTCCGTGGCAGGTTGAAACCTCAAGTCCATTTAACTCTGATGAGCCCCCTGCCCCACCATGTACACATTTAGCTTTGGAGAGAGGATGTGAGCTGAGAGGGCCTGAATGATGTCGCCAGAGAAGGGCAGACTGGGGTGGAGGGGTGGTATGAAAACTGCAACAGCAAAAAAAGGACTGAACTTTAGATTTGCCTTCAGAATGATCTCTCAAGGTCTACCGAGGAAGGCCGCAGTCCCTTCTTTGCAGGGCAAGCCCTAGATCTCTGTCGTCATCCAGCACTGAGGACCCCTGAACTGGAAGGGCCTATTCCGTCACTAGAAAGCCTGTGAGTAAGCTGGGGGTGAGTAAGCTGGGGGTGAGCACCAGAGGAGGTGGGGGGGCGGGGAGAACAGTTAGCCCAGAACAGGAAGCAGGGCCAGCCTAGTACCTGGTGGAGGTGAGGGTAGGGAGTTGAGGGGAAGGTCCAGAGAGGGAGGAGTTTTCATTTTCCCCACAGTGAAACCCCCCGGGCCTCCTTGGGGAAGGGCCTCCAAGCCTAGGCCTGTGGAAATGGGGTCCTGGCTCCTCTGCTTTCCCCCCACTCCCCAGCCTCCATGACCAGCCAGACTGGAAAAGTCATGCACAGGAAAATCCCTTTCAGCCCCAGAAGGAGGTCCTCTGAGCCCAGACCCAGGGCTCATGTCTGGGGAAAAGGACCATCACTCCCGACCTCAGCTCTGTCCAAACTGGTCCCTTCACCAGCCCCCACCCTGGCCTTGCCCCCTTTCTCCCCCCCCCCCCCCCCACCCCCGCCACAAACACACATCGCATTCCCAAGTGAAGTCTGCCCAAGGGCAGGAGGTGGTATCACCCAATGACATCATGTGAGGCCTTAGGAGCTTAGAAACAGGGAGCAGAGGGTCTGAGAAGGCAGGGAAGGTTGCCATTGGCTCCACTGAGGCTCATCTCAGAAAGAAGAAGGGGAGTGTGAGGGAGGTCCCTGTTTTCTCGGCGCAATCCTTAGTACCCCCAGCAGAAGGCCGGAGGACCCTCCCCCTTTGCCCTAGGCCCTGGTGGTTGGATAATTCCACAGGCTGCTGATGTTATATAACCCCACTGGGCCAGCCAAGTCCCTGCCCAAACCCTTCCCCTGCATTTTAGGCCTAGAACTGGGGGAAAAAGAAAAAGACGTTTCATCTGGTCTCCTCTAACCCCCTGCCCTGCCAAACCCAAAACAAGAATTAGAGCATCCTGATGCTGGGCTGCCATGGTAACCCCTAATCACAGGTGACCTGTCCAGATGCAGAGTAATGACAGGGGTTTGGGTGGGGGGTGTTTTTGTGGAGGGTGCGCGAGAGGAGCTAATGTTAGGGTTGAGATTGGACCAGAAGGGGATGCTGGATAGGAGCTGCCCCTCGGGGATCACCCTAGTGAACACACAGGCTAACACACAGGCACACACACTGTCACGACACCAGGCTGCCTCCTTGGTGGGGGGGGGGGGGGGCTGGGCATCTGTGCAGGGTTCTGGGACGTCAGAGCAAGAGTGGCAGGGGGACAGGGAGGGAGAGGTGAGCCTGGGGGGCAGGAGGAGGCCCCGACCCATCCCTTGAAATGGGTCTTCTGGTCCTCGGACTCCAGCAAGGACCACAGAGGCCCTTCCCACAAGGGCCAGGGGAGGATGCTAGAGTGGTCCAGAGAGCTTGCTCAGGACGGCAGGGAGCCGGGAGGCTGAGGATGGAGGGTGGTGCAGGCAGGGGAGATGCCGGTACCTTTCCCTGGGTCATGGTGCCGTCTCTCTCGGGGAAGGGGTCCCCGAAGCCTGCCTGCGTCTCTTCCTTCCTCCGAGTGGGTTCTAGCAACCTCCACTGCAGCCGTGCCAGGCGGACCGGAACGTACCACCGGGGCGCGGGGGGAGGTGGGGACGGGGGCGGGCCGGAAGGCTGCGGAGGAGGCCTCTGCGGATTCGCGAGCCCGGGGAGGAGGCGTGCGCCGCCCCGGCTTTGGCTTCGGCCTCTCTCCCCTCTCCCCGCTCCCCGGACCAGGGCGAGCGTGCGGGGAGCAGCTCCGGTGGATGGTCTGTGCGGCGGGAGGGAGGAGGCGCGGGGACTCCGTGATGCCGCCCGCCTGGCCTGCGGGTAACCGGAGCTGGGTGTCAGGGCCCCATTTCTCCAGCGTCTCTGCCACCGATAGGCTCTACCCTTGCCTCTGCCCCCTCTTCCCCCCCTCTTTGGATGAAGCCCCGATTTCTGTCTCCATCTGCATTTCCCCTCTCATCACCTGTATTTCATCAGCCGCGGGAGATTGGGAAAAGTCTTCCTCAGCTGCTTCTTCTTCTTTTTAAAAAAAACATATTTTATTGATTTTTTACAGAAAGGGAGAGGGATAGAAAGTTGGAAACATCAATGAGAGAGAAACATCATCAATCAGCCGCCTCTTGCACACCCCCTACTAGGAATGTGCCTGCAACCAGAATACATGCCCTTGATCGGAATGGAACCTGGGACCCTTCAGTCCACAGGCTGATGCTCTATCCACTGAGCCACACCGGTTTCAGCTTCCTCAGGTTCTTTATCTGTCTCCCCATGAGGCCCTAAGTTCCTATGGGCAAGCCAGGTGTGCACTTACCTCTCCTGGCCTCCGTTTTCCCACCTGAGAAATGGGAGCAAGAGGCCCCTGACTGCCTTGTCACGGAAACAGGCTGTGGGAAGGTGCAGCCTCAGTGTTTACAGCCCTGCTGGGACGTTTTACCGCGTCTTTCTGGGAGCACCTCTCATTCTGTCTCAAAGCTTCTCCAGCCCTCCGTGCTGCTCCTTTTCTGCTTCCACTCTCAGGGCCCTTCACTCTTCTCCATCCTCCTCCTCCTCCTCCCCGCCCCTGCCCCATTCCAGAGCCAGCCCCGTCCCCTTTCCCAGGCTTGTCCTTGGGACTTGGCCGTCACCAGGCCCTGCTGCCCGCAGCTGCTGCAGTGTTACTGTGGGGCTTGCAATCTCCTGAGCTGGGCTCAAGTCCCAGTCTAGACACCCACTGGCCGTGTGACTTTGGCAAGGCCTTAACCCCTGAGCTGCACCATCTCCGGTGGAAAGGAGGACGGCAGCAGAACCCGGTCCACCCTAGATTAACTGTAAGACGCATGGTGGATGGGGGAACACAGGGTTTATGCCTCCTACCAGAGCATCCTGGGCTGCCCAGTGTGAAGATGCAGAGAGCTGTCTCAAAGAAGGATCTGGACCTCACAGGATGGGCTGAGAAGCCAAGGCCTAGTGCAAGTGGGGGGTGGCCCCTGACCTTCTGCTTCCCTGTCAACAACGGGCTAGACCACCTCATGACCTGTGAGAAAGCAGGGCCCTGGGTAGGCAGGTAAGTTATTGAAGGCTTTCTTCCACCTCTACTTGCCCTTTGTCCCCCACCCCATAACCACACACGTAAGCCTGAGCCTCCCATTCTGGAGGCTTTCTAAGCCCCTATCAACCTGTCCCCCTTTCTGCACCCCCCCCTTCCTCTCCCAGCCCTGCTCCTGGAGCTCTTCTTCCCATAAACTGGCCCTGCACCTCCACTCCACACCCTGCACTGCCCTGGAGCTCTGCCTGCCCCGCCCTCTCCGCACCTGTTTTGGAGTGTTTTCCTTCTGCTGTTTGACAGATCAAGGCTACCTCCTCTGAGAAGCCTCCTTGGCCTAGAGCCTGAATTAGATGCTTTCTCTCCTCTAGTTTCACCCTGACATAACACCTGCCACATCTCACTGTGGGGTTCCTTTATCCGTCTCCCCATTAGACGCTAAGGAAGCTTTTGTCTCTAGCAGGTTTTGTGTCAGCGGTACTGAGTATGAGGCATGTGGGACACACTCCGTAAACCCTAGCTCTCACCGTGGCCCAGCATGTGGTATTGCCCAGAGCCTGCCTTTATGGAGGCCTCAGTATGTTCATACGTTTGTATAGCTCCCTGGCCCCTTCTCTCCCCATTCATTCTGCTCCTGCCACACAGCCCTCCTGGCTGCTCCCTGACTGGGCCATGCATGCTCTTTTTTTTTTTTTTTTAAATATATTTTATTGATATTTCACAGAGAGGAAGGGAGAGAGATAGAAAGTCAGAAACATCCATGAGAGAGAAACATGGATCAGCCGCCTCCTGCACGCCCCACAGTGGAGATGTGCCCACAAGCAAGGTACATGCCCTTGACCGGAATCGAACCTGGGACCTTTCAGTCCGCAGGCCGACGCTCTGTCCACTGAGCCATACCGGTCTCGGCCCATGCATGCTCTTTGTTCAGGGTCTTCACACGTGCTGTGTCCTCTGCCTGGCATGCCTCTGCTCAGACGTCACCTTACTGGGAAGGGCTACCTGATACTATACAAGAGCCATGATCCCAGGATACCCCCACCACTCACTGGACAGTCCCTTTTTTCTAACCCAGATTAATTTTTTCCATGGCAGCTGTCACCTCTAACAAATATTTTTTATTTAGTGCCCATTCCCCGCTCTCCTTCCACCCCCCATCTCTCACTAACATATCAGCTACATGAGAGGAGGAGTTTGGGGGAAAGTCGCCATTGCTCTGCACCATCAGTTACCATAGTAGTAGATGCTAGATAAAGGTGTGAAGGCCTAAAGTACAGCATTATACAAAATCCCTATACTCCTCAGACACTTTGACACTGTCAGCGCTATGATGTGTCTCAGCACTGGACTCTGTTACCATGGCATCACCGGTATGTCCCCATTGCAGGGTCTTTGGGCATCACCCAACTGTTGAAATGAGTGTCTAACACTCCTCTGGCTGCTGGAGGCAGCAAGACATGATGGTCCAAGGCAAGCTTCAGAGCCAGGTAGGCCCCAGCCTCTCTAACTCAAAGCTCTGTGACTCTGGACAGCTTAGTTCCCCTCTCAGAGCCTCTGTTTTCTCATTTGCAAAATGAGGGATAGTGAGAGTACTGACTGAGATTTGTGGAGTGGATTAAGTGATGATGTATGTAAAGAGTTTCACGTAGCGCCCAGTATTAGTATTGGCCCTAAGAGTTCCCCAAGTGTTGTTTAGGGAAACAATTCATTCCCACCCTCATCAGCGGCTCAGTTTCACTGTTACTCACTCATCACGTGCTGTGCCTACCTCTGTGTGACACACTGTGGTGGACGCTTTGGTGAGTCAAGAAGGAATCAGATGTTACAGCCTCTGTCTGAGGAGGGAAGGTCCATTCAGTGCTCACCCGGTGCGGTGCTGGCGTGGGAGCAGGTGACGCAGGACGGCTAGAGGAAGGGGTGTCCAAGGGCAATGGTGAGGGGTGGCCCAGAGGTACTTGTTGGGGTCACACCCTTGGATTCCTAGCCTAGGGATGGGCTCTATTCTGTTTGCACGAGGTGCGGCAGTGGGGGAATTTCTAGGTGTTTTGAGCAGGAATAATGTGCTCAAAGACATGCTTCAGACAGACCAAACTGCTGTAGTGATTTTTTGCCAATAAAGTGTTTTCTTAAACACGAAGGATTAAGGACCAGCCTGTGAGCAACGTACGGGAGGGATTGAGTGGGGGCACGCTTAAAGGTGCAAGGACGAACATGGAGACTTTGTGACGGTCCAACAGACAGAAGCTCGCAGCCCAGACTCTGAGCAGGCTGCCTGGGCTGACATCCCAGCCCTCCAGATGCTTCACTGCTCTGTGCCTCAGTTTCCTCGCCTGGAACACGAAGGTGGTGTGTGCATATAGGTAAAGCACTGAGAACAGAGCCAGACACACCAAGTGTTCTATATGCGGTTGGTCACGTAAATATAAGACGGATGATCCAAGGGCAGAGAAGATGGAGAGAGACAGACAGCTTGGGGCAGGACTGATGGGACTTAGGAAGAGGCTGGACCTGGGACAAAGGGAGAAGAGGAGTCAGAAGGGACGGAGATTTGGAGGCTGAGTCCCAGGGAGAATGGTGTCAGTATTAAAAGGGAGGAAGGAGCCGAGATCGGTTTGGCTCAGTGGATAGAGCATTGGCCTGTGGACTGAGGGGTCCCAGGTCCCAGGTTCGATTCCAGTCAAGGGCACGTACCTTGGTTGCAGGCACATCCCCAGTGGGGGGCATGCAGGAGGCAGCTGATTGATGTTTCTAACTATCTCTCTCCCTTCCTCTCTGTAAAAAAACCAAAATATATAAATAAATAAATAAATAAAAGGGAGAAAGGAGCTGACATGTTGAGGGCTCGCTCTGAATCTGTGGTGCCTTTGGGACAACCAGGTGGAGGTGTCCTGTGGCTTTTGGGTGGCGGCTCCTGAAGTCTGGGGCCTTGCACAGCTCCAGGGCTCCGTGCACTTTGTTTTGGGGGAATTTCACTTCCCTTCCTACCGAGCAGTCCAACCCTGGGCTTCATGGAGTTGAGTGGTGTGATTAACGGGGACTGGACTGGTTTGGGGGGTGTGGGCTCCATGGAGAGTGAGGCCAAGGAGAGCAGAGCGGGGCGAGTAGACCCAAGGCAGCACCTGGGGTTGGAAGAGACAGACGAAAGCTCTTTCTTCCTCCAGAATTTCCCTTCAACACCTCCCCTAGGCTGTGGTGAGAGTGGAGGGATCCAATGACCTAAGTCAATGTTTTCAGGGCTGCTTCTGGGTGGGGGGTGGGTGTTGTGGGCCCAGCCATTTCCGCTCTCTTCCTTTTAGGCCTACACTGTGGCGGCCCATCCCGTTCCACAGTTCTGCTCCGGTGGCCAGCCAGCTCTGTTTGGGGCAAGTGCCAGGGAGAGGAGGGAGCTGAAGGTGCGGACAGAGGCAACACTTCTCATTTTATAGCCACAGAAGCCAAAAGCCAAAGATGGTGACTTTTCCAAAGTTACATGACCTTTTGGGGGCCAAGCCAAGGTGAGAAAAGTCCATCAGCCGGAGCATGTGTCAGTGACACTTAGACTGGGCGTGAGGGGGGTGGGGGTTGGGAGGTTTTCAGGGGTCCTAAGAGCTATCCAGGCACCTCTCCCCAGATCCTCACCCCAACCACGGACCTCTGCCTGCACCAGCCTCTATTCCATCCCCTGGCCTCACGTCTCCCCAGGGTAAAAAGAGAACCTGCCCATTTGAGGCCAGTGATGGGGTGAGGCAGGGGCAGAGGCTAGAGCCCAGGTTGCTCACAGCAGGCCAGTTTCTTGGGCTAACTGAGCTCAGGCATCCCAATGCATTCTGAGCGCAACCTGTGCCTCAGCGTGGCTGCCTCCACAGATTTCAAAACCTGTCGTTGCCATGCAGGTCCCTGGCCCCATATGACTCTCCTTTCCTACCTCTCCCTCCTCCTAGCGGCCCTACAGCAAAGAATCAGACACCCTGTGCTGGCCAGCCAAAGCCTGGTTACACAACCCCTCTAATCCAGGCCTCCATTCCTGCCCCTCCTTCCCCTCCCCCCCCCTCACACCATGACGCCCTGCCTGCCCAGATACAGTCTCCAAGACACAGGGACAGAAGCCTTTGGCAAGCATCAACACCCCTCTTCTCAACTGCAGGATTGCTTAAGTTGTGGAAGCACATTCCTGTCCCTCCTCTCCCCCCACTGCCACCACTCCCTCCCAGCCCACCATTCCTGGGCTCCTGCTAGGAGCCGGGGCAGGGGAGCAGAGTGTAGAGTCAATATCCCCACCTCCTCTGGCTGGCCTCACTGTGTCCCGGCCCTTCAGGAGTCACTTCCCTCCCCTGCGCTTGGTGTTGGGCCTGCCCTCCCTGATTCCTGAAACAGTCACAGTTTCCGCTCCAGTCACATGTTGCGCTGCGCGTATGTGCACTTCTGCTTCTCCACCAGGTGCAAAGCTCCTTACAGTGAGGACCGTGTATCTTAATCCTGCCGGCCCCACCCATCGCTTCCACCTGGTAGAGTTCAGTGGTGAAGAACAAAGGTTTTAAAATCAGGTCCATCTGGTGCAAAGAGGTGACCTCGCCACTTACTCTGTGAGTGACCTTAGGCAAGTCATTGGTCCTCTCTGGGTTTAGTTTCCTCAGCTGTAAAATGGAAACTCATTAATTCACTCACTCAACCGATATTTAGTGAAAGTTTACCACATTTCAAGCATCGATGTATGTACAGCAGTGAACACAGACGACAATAAACCCTGCCCTGTGCGGCTTGCTTTTTACTGGGGAATATTGATTTCTGTCTCAGAGGGTGATGGTGAGCACTCAGTGAGCTCCCATATGCAGTGCCTGACATGGTAGGCCTGAGAGCTGTTGTGGTGAACACTCATTCAGAACCATTTATGGAGAATTTACTAGGTGCCAGCGTGGTGCTAACTGCTAGGAAGGCAACATGCAGAACACCCATCCATGTCCTCAGAGCTACCCTAGCAGTCTAAGGCACCCACTGTGTGTTGAATGGACAGGATCTTCATCATTGTTCAGAAACTTATAACCAGTACTGACTTGTTTTGCAGGCTACAAAAAAAACACATCAAATTCTGGAATGTCAAGTGTAGCAGAGATATAGCTCTGTGTCCCCCAGTATCCCTCAGACAAAGCCATGAAAATAAATCATATGTGGTTTTTGGGAAGTTCAAAAAAAGAATGGTCATATTTGATTGGAAGATGAGAAAATATTGGGGGGAGGTGGCTTTGGAACTGCATCTGGAAGGAAAGAGTAGGACTCCACAGGGACAGGAGGCAGGAAACCAGAATGGCACACAAATAAAGGGGAAAGGAAAACACGAGACACCAATTTTGTGCTTATCCCAAGATGGCCTGGCCCAGGGTGAAGTTGGAGGATGAGCCAGGCAAGACACCAGGGACAATTGCCCAAGAGGGGGGATGTGAGGGACTCCCTTTCCAGCTTTCTACCCTTGGCCAACGCCAGACCAGGCTCAAGATTTCACCATTAGAAATATATTTCCTTGGGTAAGTATTTAGTCGTCAGGGGGTCATTGGCAGGGGGGCAAGCCATCCCCAGAGGAATAACATGGAAGCACGGTTCCTGGCCAAGGAGAGATAGGTGGGGAAAGAGACCTCAGAGCAGGGCAGAGCAGGGACTTGACTGAGCAATAATACTAACACTAACAGTTATTGAGCACTTAATGCCAGGCTCTGAGCTAAGAGTGCTACATGGATTGTTTCATTTAGTCCTGACAATGGAGGTAGGTCCTCAGATGATCTTCATGGTACAGATGAGGGAACAGAGACCTAGAGAGGGTGAGTGACTTGTCCAGTGTCTCCCACAGCTGGAGTCCTCCATGCAGTCCTGCTCAGACACTCAGTCTTCAAACCAGTTAAGTGGGGGAATGTCAGCCCCTTTACTGGGCCGTGAGGCTTCAATGATGAGAGTAAAACCCATGAGTGTGTGATACGTTGTAGGCACCTCATGTGTGCGCGGCCCTTTCTGTACTCCTGAGCGGAACGCTCTGTTTCATGAGCAGGGAACCTTGTAAATATTTCAGTGGTGTCTGTGGCTGAGGCTATGAAGGCTGTTCTCTGCAGCACTTTGACAATGAAGTCTAGGGAACTTCTCAGGCCTCATACAAGTGTTTGCTCAGCTTTAATATATATATAATTGATTTTAGAGAGGAAGGGAGAGGGAGAGAGAGATTGAAACATCAAAGATGAGAGAGAACCATTGATTGGCTGCCTCCTGCATGCCCCTCACTGGGGATTGAGCCTGCAACCCGGGCGTGTGCCCTGACTGGGAATTGAACCGTGATCTCCTGGTTCATAGGTCAACACTCAACCACTGAGCAACACTGGCTGGATTGCTCAGCTTTATTTTTATTTTTTTTAAAAAAGATCTTTTCCCAGAACAGTTGATAGTCATGGACATGAGACAGATCTGTAAAAATTTTCTGGAAAGAGGCCAGAACATGAGCTGGCCCAGGGTTCCACTCCCCAAACTAGACCATCGCCAAGGCCCAGCACCATCATGGGCTTCTCCACCCCCAACTTGAAGACTGTGCCAAGGAGTCCCGGGAGGGCTGGAAGGTGCCCAGAAAACAAGAGACTCAGGCTGCACCCCTACAGCAGGGCCTGAAACTGGAATTGAGGTCAAGTTTACCTGGGTCGTGCCTCTCGAGTACTTTGAATTCTTTTTTAAAGAAATGTTTTGTGGCAAGAACATTTAACATGAGACCTACGTTGTTAAATTTTAAGTGTACAATACAATGTTCCTTAACTGTAGTTGCGGTGTGATACAGCAGATCTCTAGCATTTATTCATCTTGCATAACTGAAACTTTATACCCGTTAAATAGCAACTCTCCATTTCCCCTCCCCCCAGCTCCTGGCAACCGCCATTTGACACTCTGCTTCTTGGAGATTGACTGTTTTTACCTCATAAATATAGAATCCTGCAGCATTAGCATAAAGTCCTCAAAGTCCATTCATGTTGTCATCTACGGCAGGATTTCCTTTTATAAGGCTGAATGATATTTCATTGTATGTATGCACCACATTTTCTCTCCCTAATCATCCACCAAAGAACAGTTAGGTTATTTGCACATTTTGGCTATGGTGAATAATGCTTCGATGAATATGGAAGTCTAAATATCTCTTTGAGATCCTGGTTTCAATTCTTTTGGATAAATACCCAGAAGTGGGAGTTCTAGTTTTAATTTTTTGAGGAACTGTCACTGCCATGCTGTTTTCCACAATGGCGCACCACTGTACATTTCTACCAACAGTATACAAGGGTTCCAGGTTCTTCACATCCTCATCAATATTTATTGTTATTCTATCTAATAAAAGAATAATATGCAGATTGACCATCACTCCAACACACAAGATTACTGCTTCCATGTGGTCAAAAGATCCTGCCCCCATGTGGACACAAGATGGCCACCACAAGATGGCCAGCAGGGAAGGGCAGTTGGGAGGGACCAGGCCTGCAAGGAAAGGCAGTTGGGGGTGATCAGAGGAGGGCAGTCAGGGGTGACCAGGCCCACAGGGGAGCAGTTAGGCATCAATCAGGCTGGCAGGAAAGTGGTTAGGGGATGATCAGCCTGGCAGGCAGAAGTGGTTAGGGGCAATCAGGAAGGCAGGCAGGTGAGTAGTTGGGAGCCAGCAGTCCTGGATTGTGAGAGGGATGTCCGACTGCCCGTTTAGGCCTGATCAAGGGTCCCAGATTTGAGAAGGAGGAGGCTGGGCTGAGGGACACCCCCCTCATGCACAAATTTCGTACACTGGGCCTCTAGTTTTTTTATAATAGCCATACTAACACATGGCATGTGGTATCTCACCGTAGGGTTTTTGTTGTTGTTGTTGTGAATCCTCACCCGAGGATATTTTTTTCCATTAATTTCTTAGAGAGAATGGAAGGGAGGGAGGACAGGAAGGAGAGAGAAAGAGGGAGAGAAAAGGAGAGAGAGAGAGAGAGAGAGATCACATTAGGATTGAACCTGCAATCCAGATATGTGCCCTTGACTGGGAATTGAACCTGTGACCCTTCATCCCTTTGACCCTTCTGTTTGGAGGCTAGCACTCCAATCATGGAGCAAAACCAGCCAGAGCTCTCATAGTTTTGATTTGCATTTCCCTGGCGATTAGTGACATTCAGCATATTCTCATATATAGGCAGACCTTGTTTGATCGCGCTTTGCTTTATTGAGCTTCACAGATGTTGTATTTTTTGTAAATTGAACCAGCCAGAAGATTACAACTTGCTTTATTGTGGTACTGGCTTTACTACAATGGTCTGGAATCAAACCTACAATTCTCTGAGGTATGCCTATCCCTGTTGGCCATTTGTATGTCTTTTTTTTTTTTTTTTTTAGAAATGTCTATTCAAGTCCTCTGCCTGTTTTGTAATCAGATCATTTTGGGTGGTTTTATTTGCTATCGAATTGTAGGAGTTCCTTATATATTTCTTGCATATTGATCCCTTATTAGATGTATGGTTTGCAGACTTCTACTCCGATCTATATGTTGCTTTTCTACTCTGTTAGTTGTTCTCTTTTCTGTGCAAAAGCTTTTTAGTTTGATATAGTCCTACCTTCTAGTTGAAGCCTTTGAGCTCTAGCTTGCCTCAATTTTCCATTCCAGAGTGCAGAGAGCCCCTAGGTGGCAGGCACATGGCAGGCCCTATGGTGATGTGGAGATGCAGACCCCACCCACAAGGGTCTGGAGAGAAGAGAAGACGGGCCCACTCAGTACAGGCCAGGCCGCAGTTAGAACCATAACAGAGGAAAGTGATGCAGAGGGGACCCCTCAAGGGAACTGGCATTTTAACCGGACTTTGAAGACCAGACAGGATTTTTAACAATATGTATTAATACAGATTGCTTTTTCAGATTATTTAAGTAATTAATTCATGTTCATAAGGAAGAAAAGTTCTAAAGAAGAGTAGAAAGAAGAAAATGGTTTCCTAGTTCTACAATCAAGAGAAAACCTTATGGTTCAAATATGGGTGTGTTTCCTTTGGGTCTCTTTTCTTTGTTCCACTCTCTTTTCTCATCTCATTTTGAACGTACCATTTTGGCAGACGCAGTTAGAGGAAGAGGAAAGGCAAGCAGGAAGGAGGAGAGGGCAGAGTGAGGAGGATGTGACATCTCTTGACTCGTCATGGACTCACATTGGGGTCCTCGGAGGCTAGCACTCCAACCACCGAGCAAAACCAGCCGAGCTCTCCTTGTCGTTTTGATTTGTATTTCCCTGGCGATTAGTGATGCTGAGCATATTCTCAGATATAGGCAGACCTTGTTTGATTGCGCTTGGCTTTATTGAGCTTCACAGATGTTTTGTGGAAAAGCCAGGGCCAGATATTATGGAGGAGATTCAGATGGATCTTGATAAATCCAGACGAGGCTGGAGATGGAGAGGGACATTTGACAAGGGGCCTGGGAAGAGGGGATTGAATAACAGGCATCTTCTCTTTCACCCTCATATTCCTGATAGTTCATGTCTGCCTCCCTGAGATAGGCCTTGTTCCAGGCATCTTTATGTCCTCAGTGTCAACCATAGTGACTGCCATTGAGAAAGTGCTTGAAAATATGAACTGAATTAATGAATCAGGTGAGGGATAGGATAGGGAGAGGATCTATACAGCAAGAACTGTTGGGAGATGGTGTTAGGTCTGGGTCTGCCTTAGTGGCTACAGCACTCACAATGTTTGGAGGTTTTAATCTTAAATCCTTTATATTATAACCTCCAGAGAGCAGGGAGGCCAAATATATATATATATATATATATATATATATATATATATATATACACACACAAACACACACACACACACACACACACACACACATACATACTAGAGGCCCGGTGCATGAAATTTGTGCTTGGGGATGTGTGTCTCTCAGCCCAGCCTGCACTCTCTCCGATCTGGGACCCATCTCACAATCCAGGATTGCTGGCTCCCAACTGCTTACCTGCCTGACTTCCTGATTGCCTCTAACTACTTCTGCCTGCCAGCCTGATCACCCCCTAACCACTCCCCTGACAGCCTGATTGATGCCTAACTGCTCCCCTGACAGCCTGTTTGCCCCTAACTGTCGTCCCCTATAGGCCTGGTCACCCCTAATTGCTCTCCCCTGCTGGCCTAATTGCCTACAACTGCCCTCCCTTGCAGACCTGGTCCCTCCCAACTGCTCTCCCCTGCTGGCTATATTGTAGTGGCCATCTTGTGTCCACATGGAGGCAGCCATCTTTGACCACATGGGGACAGCCATCTTGTGTGTGGGAATGATGGTCAATCTGCATATTACTCTTTTATTAGATAGGATTGTAGCCAATAGCCAGAAGACAACTGGGAACAGTCAGTAAGGACACCTTGAGGCCTCCTGCCTCTCTACCCCCTCCAGAGGAGCGGATTTTTCCCACTCCTGCAGCCTGCCTGCTAGCTCCGGCCTGCCCTTCCTCACAGGCACCCATGCACCTGGGGGAGAGTTGAGTAGATCTCCCTCCTCGTGCCAAGATGGTGAAGGCAGCTGGTACAGCCTGGGAGGGAAGAAACATTCAGCTACTCTGCCTGGCACAGCTCTGCTTCGGGGCCCCACCCTTGCCCAACTCATGGCTCAGTGACTCTCAAGAGCACCCGTCTCACACACCTCAACTCTCAAGGTGAGGTCCCACTGGTAGGTTCTCATAGTCCCCACCCTCGGCAAGCCTCTTCACCCAGCCTCGGGCAAGGCAGGGAGGCAGCAGGACCAGGGAGGGCCTGTGAACACAGAAAGGATCCCAGAGGTGCTCAGATGGACGGGCGGCCAGTGCTACGTGTTGAGAAGCAGCCTAGCGTAGAACTTAAGCCGAAAGGGGGCTCTGGGGCTGGATCTTGGCTAAGTTACTAACCTCTTTAGACCTTAGTTCCCTCGCTTCTCAGATGGGCACGAGACAGATGCCCTGCCCAGAGGATGGTTCAGAGAGTCCATGACTGAAAGCCAACCGAGGACTCCGAGCTGTGCCACCATGTGGTCAACACTCAATGTCAGGAGTCTAGTTAGCTCCCTCACTCACTGCTGGGAGACAGGTTATAAGGACAAAGTGATTTTATAGCACTCAGCTCCTTCTTTTGGCTTTTATTCTGGAAAGTTTAAATATACAAAGATAGAGAGAAATAATATAATGAACATGTGCTCATTACCCCACCTCAGTGACTATAGACTTATGTCCTACCAAGTCCTTCTATGCCCCTGGGCTCTTTTGAAACAACTATCAGACATTACACAATTTCATCTGTAAGCACTTCAGTATGTATCTCTAAGAGAAAGGGGTTTTGAAAAATAGCCACACTACCATTAGTGTACCTAAAAAAAAAATGAACAGTAATATATTAATATCATCAAGTATCCAGTAACTGTTCAAATACTCCAGTTGTCCCATTTCTAAAATATTGGTTTAAATCGAGGTTCACATAAAGTCTATGTAGTACAAGTTATTGATGTCTCTCTCTCAACTTTTAACTATCAGTACCCCCTTCCCTTCTCCCGCCCCTTACAAAGTATTTGCTGGAAGAAACACACACAGGCCATTTGCCCCGTAGAGTTCCCCACAGTCTGAAGTTTGGCCATGTCCCTATATCCAGAAGCTCAATATGATCCAGGTTCAACATTTGGGAAGTTACTCCCTGGGGCTGGTGTGCTCCCCTGTGTGGAGACACACAGTGAAAGCAGCTTCGAAGGCTAAACCCCTGGACACGTTATTTCATTTAAGGGTTGCAAAATAGTGATGTTCTATCATTTCTTTCTGCATGAAATATGTTTAACTGTGTCTGATGCCAGCTGGGTACTAGACTTTTTGGGAGTCTAGTAATTGTCTAACCACCATGTCGTACCCCTGAAACTAATATAAAATAATATTAAATGTCAACTATAATTGAAAAAAAAAAAGAAAGAACTGAAATACTTTTACTAAGAGAAACTTCCTCCCTCAATTATTTGGTTAACCGAAGTTAACTTTTATAAACTGTATTAAAAAAAAAAAAAGTAGATTGGTGTTGGATTCTTTCCCCTGTATTTACAATTTCACCATAATGAGTTACTTCCTTAGCATCTCCGGAAGAAATAAACAATTCTTTTAAAATCATGAACTTGCCAGAACCGGTTTGGCTCAGTGAATGGAGCGTCAGCCTGGAGACTGAAAGGTCCCGGGTTCGGTTCCAGTCGGGGGCATGTACCTTGGTTGCGGTACATCCCCAGTGGGGGGCACGCAGGAGGCGGCTGATGGATGTGTCTCTCACCGATGTTTCTAACCTTCTATCCCTCTCCCTTCCTCTCTGTAAAAATTCAATAAAATATATTTAAAAAATAAAATACATAAAATAAAATCATGAACTTGTCGATGTACATATATTTGAAGCCTCACAGCCTGCTGCTATCACACTGAGGATATTTCTAAGCACTGCATTTCTGGCTTAAATTTAGGAGACGAGGGCCCACAGGGAAAAGCTGAGAGAACGCTGACTTCGGAGTCAAACTGCCAGGGGTGGAGTCCTGGTTCCAGCACTGAGCTCAGTGACCTGGGTCAGGTTACTGAACTTCTCCTCCTTCTGTTTCCTCGTCTCTAACACAGGGGAATGGCTGGCCATAGCCGACCTTTGTTGAGTGTTTACCATCTTCCAAGCACGGTGCTAAGTGCTTTAGTGACATGAGAATGATATGCAGTCTGCATGCCAGCTCCATGAGGTGGGAGCTGTTGTCATCCTCCCCATGTTAGATGAGGCGGAAACTGAAACATAGAGTTCTTGAGCAATTTGTCAAGGTTACACACCTAGAAAGTGGTGGAGCCGAGACTTGAACCCAGGACAGCCAATGCCAAAGCTCGCTGCCGTCCAGTGGTTCTTGTGAAGACTTGAGATGGTGACGATCAATCATTGTATGTCTACTACATACCAGGCATCATGCCAGGTACATGGCCTAATTCAAATGCCTCGAGTTTAGCCAGTACCCTATTCTCACAGTGCTGGCCTCAGGTGGGTGGATTAGTGAGAAATGTCGGTGGTTGCAAGCATGTCAAACTCAAAGGTGAACATGGGCCAAATAAATAAGGTTTAAGTTTCTGTGGGCCGCAAAAAAAAAAAAAAAAAAAAGCTTCAATTCTCATAGAAACGTAGGTTTATTTTGATAAGACACGCTGAATTCAAAGGGCTGAAATAAATGTGTGATCGTTAACATAACGATTTTAATAAACATTAATATTTTTTCTTGAACATTAACTTACCAGACACTGAATAACTGCACAAATTTAGAAGCGTAACGCAAATAAAACTATTTTTCTTGTTCTCTGAAAGCAAAGTATTTCCTGTTGTGCACACCAAACGAGTTAAGACTAATGACAGGGCAATCAGCTGCTAAAATATTCGCTGCTAGTATTAGTGGAGAGAAATGGTGTGCCTGTGAGTAAGGCACGTGAGGGAAATGAATGCAACACGATTATAGTAATCAGTCATCAGCGAACGTTGGGGTTCGTTATTAATAATAATGTATAATAAGATATTGTAAAAATTAAATTATAAAATTTGTATTAAAACATTTTTTTCCATACTGTTATATAGGCTATGCCGCAAAAATATTCACTATGGGCTATATGCGGCCCTCAGGTGCAAGTTTGACAATATGTTGTAAATGTGTTAGAATTTTTTGTGTATGTGTACCCAACTCTACCCTCACCCCTCACCCCTGGCTGGGATCTCCAGAGAGCAGGTAGAGTCTCATTCCCCTTGGGAGTCCCAGCCAGAAGCTCAGAGAGGGTGCTCAGTAATGTGCATTCCAGGGACAGTGATTCATGGGCAGGGGGCGGGCGGGGGGTGGTCTCTTTCCTGGATGCTGTACTCTAAGCCATTGCTTCCTTGGCCATCTGCTCTCCAGGCCACCTTCCTCCAGGCCACCAAGACCTGGGGCCCCCGGAAGGAGTAAGAAAGGAAGGGCCCATAGCTGGGTGGAGCAGAGGAGTAGGAGAGGTTGAAGACACTTAGGATGAAGGAGGTAAAGCGCACACCTGTGCAAACAACACAGTTTCGGTGCTCAGGTCTGCCATTGACTACGATCGGTGGTCCCTAAAATGAAAGTTTCATGGAGGAAGCATCGGGGCAGGGATGAGTTCAGGATCAAGGTCCTTAGGCATGTGTTCGCCTGTTGGGGCAGCAATCTATGGCTGTCCCCCACCCCCACCCCCACCCCACCTCTTGCCCACTCAGCTGGAGTCACGCTGGCCAGCTTGCATGCACACTCCTGTCAGGGCCTTTCTCTAGCTAGTGAATGCTTAAACACCTGTTGCCCAGATATCCACTCAGCTACTCCCTCACCTCCTTCAAGTCACAGTCTCAGCAAGGCTGGCCCTTGTCCACACTATTGAATGCTCTAATTTCCCCCCAACCGGCCTCCTCATCGCCCTTGCCTGATGCTACTTTCATCTTTCCTAGATGTTACTTATTTATCTTGTTTTGTCCAATGATATACCCAAACCTGCAGAATAGAGCCTGGCACGGTGGGTGCTCAATGGGCACATGCTGCAGTGAACTTGTTGAGCTGGATCTGGAAGGAACCTTGGTCATCTGGTTGTTCCTAACCAGCTGTGCTTTCAGAGCTGCCTGCGGAGCTCGGTAAATACCCAGATCAGAGGCCTTCCCTGGGCCTCGGGAGAAGCTTGAGAGGCTCCTCGAGGTTCCTGACATATAAAACCCCTCCTCTGGTGCAGTCCCTCACTTGGTGGGATTTACCCAGGCTCCCAGAAGGGCTGCCTTATTCAAGATCATAGCGTGGTTCGGGCACCTGAGCCAGCAACCCCGAAGCCCTCTCCCTCCAGGGCCCTTGCTAGCTCTTCAGGAAGATCTGGGGCACCTCCTAGTGCAGTGCAGGGACCCTCGGTTCGGAATATCAGTTATCAGACAGAGCGCCTGGTGCTAGAAAACTCTGGTTTTCTCCTAGCTCAGTTAGCCTAGCATATAGTTGCAATCAAGGAATGTTTGTTCTTATTACTTTCTGTCACAGTCTTGGTAAGCAGAGATGGGACTGTGGCCTAGGTGATCTTTTATTCCATTTACAGTTGACATATGATATTATATTAAATTCAGGTATACAGGATAGACATGTATATCCATATGAAGCGAAGACCTAGAAGTCTAGTTCTCATCCAACATCAGACATAGAGGCCCCGCTGATCTTCACCTCCCAGTCTCCAACAAGGCTGAGCAGGAGCAGAGCTGGAGAAATCAGGAGCTCATGCAGGACTCTGCCTTCCTCTTTATTTCATTACGCCCTGAGTTTCAGATCAGTGTCCTGTGGGCGCTACAACATTGGCTTTGGGGCCAGTTGTTAATTGCTCTGTGGCCTGAGCAGGTCTCCTAACCATTCTGAGTCTGCTAATCTGTAAAATGGGCTGGCTCCCAGGATCAGCATGAGGCTTCCACTTGATAATGTGCCTCTGGGAGCCCCGGGTAAACCACAGATCCTCATGCAAACCCAAGTTTATCACTGTCATCCACCCTCTTGCTTAATGCCTCCTATGGCCTCTCAACTCCCCCCTCTCCCCCCACTTGGTCTGGAAGCCACACCCCTCCCCCCACTTGGTCTGGAAGCCACGCCCCTTTCTACCTTGGCTCCAGCACCACTTTCCCACTCCATCTACAGCCACTCCTCCCTACACACCCTTCACTCTGGCCATAGAGTTAGTCACCACCCTGAACAGGACATATCCTTTTACACCTCCGCACCTTTGCACAAACGGTTCTTCCTGCCAGGAATACCCGCCTCCCTTTATCACCTGGAGAATTCCAGCATCATCTGCCTCCTCAGTACCCTGCTTCCTGGTCTTTCTATACCCAAAATAGAGTCAAGTGGGTTAGATCCTGGCTCTACTACCTACTGGCTAAGTGACCTCAGGCAAAGTGGCTTAACCTCCTTTAGCCTCAGTTTGCTCATATGCAACATGAAGGCAACAGCAAGACCCAGCTCTCTGGGACACTGTGAGGATGACCTGAGGCAACACAGGCTTGGTCCCTGATGTTCTTAGTGTTCTCATCTCTTTCTCCTCCTTTGAGCTCACCAGGGTCTCTGCCCCCAAACCCAGCCAGGTGGGCTCTGACCTGTACTCTAAGACACTACCCAAGGGCCAGCTGACCTTGGAAAAGCTGAGGAATAGGAGTGGAATTGCTGGACCATCTGGTAATTCTTATGTTTGCTTTTTGAGAAAACACCACACACTGTTCTCTACAGTGTGGTGTGACTGCACAATTTTACATTGCTATGTATGAGAGTTACATTGTCATGTATGAAGGTTTCAGTTCCTTCACATCCTTGTCAATACTTGTTATTGTCTGTGTTTTTTATTATAGCCAAACTCCTGGGTATGAAGTGGTATCCATCTGCATTTTTAAGTGCCTATTGGCCATTTGTATATATATATGTGTGTGTGTGTATATATATATGTGTGTGTGTATATATATATGTGTGTGTGAATATATCTATAGATATATATGAGAAATATCTATTTAAATCCTTTGTCAATTTTAAAATTAGGTTGTCTTTTTATTGTTGAATTTTTTTTAATTTAATAATTTTTTTATTGTTCAGATTATTACAATTGTTCCTCTTTTTTCCCCCCATACCTTCCCTCCACCCGGCTCCCACCCCACCCTCTGCCCTTAACTTCCCCAGCCCATTGTCCTCATCAATAGGTGTAAAATTTCTGTCTAATCTCTTCCCGAATCCCCCTCTCCCTTTTCCCTCTGAGAATTGTCAGTCTACTCCCTTTATATGCCCCTGATTCTATTATATTCACCAGTTTATTCTGTTCATCAGATTTTTTATTTACTTGATTTTTAGGTTCACTTGTTGGTAGGTACATATTTGTTGTTCATAATTTTTATCTTTACCTCTTCTTCTTCTTAAAGAGTATTTTTCAGCATTTCATATAATATTGGTTTGGTGCTGATGAACTCCTTCAGCTTTTTCTTATTTGTGAAGCTCTTTATGTGACCTTCAATTCTGAATGATAGCTTTGCTGGGTAGAGTATTCTTGGTTGTAGGTTCTTGCTACTCATCACTTTGAATATTTCTTGCCACTCCCGTCTGGCCTGCATAGTTTCTGATGAGAAATCAGCTGACAATAGTATGTATGCTCCCTTGTAGGTAAATAACTGTTTTTCTCTTACTGTTTTTAATATTCTCTCTTGGTCTTTTGCTCTTGGCATTTTAATTATGATGTGTCATGGTGTGGTTCTCTTTGGATTCCTTTTGTTTGGGGTTCTGTGCATTCCTGGACTTATAAGTCTATTTCTTTCACCAGGTGGGGGAGGTTTTCAGTCATTATTTCTTCAAGTAGGTTTTCAGTATCTTACTTTCTCTCTTCTTCTGGCACCCCCATAATTCGGATGTTGATATGCTTGAAGTTGTCCCAGAGGCTCCTTACGCTATCTTCACATTTTTGGATTCTTTTTTCCTTTTGCTTTTCCAATTGAGTGTTTTCTGCTTTTTTGTACTTCAAATCTTTGACTGATGTTTGTGTTCCTCTAGTCTTTTATTAGGTCTCTGTATAATATTTTTTTATTTTAGTCAGTGTATGTTTAATTTCTAGTTGGTCCTTTTTCATATTCTTGAGGGTCTCATTAAATTTATTGACCTTTTCTAGGAAATTCTTGGAAAACCTTATAACAGTGGTTTTTAACTCTATACCTAGTTGTTTGTTTTCCCCCATTTCTTTTGTTTGTGATCTGTTCCTTTGTCTCTACATTTTTTGTTGCTTCCCTGAGTTGGTAGAGTAGCTTTGTGTGCTAGTTGTCCTATATGGCTCAGTAGCTCCACCTCCCTAGTTACCTAAGCTGGACACTCTTGATGCACCCCTTTGTGAACTGTGTGTACAGCCTTGTTGTAGTTAAGTCTTGACTGTTGTTGGTATCACTGTGGGGAATTGACCCCCAGGCCAATTGGCTGTGAGGATCAGCTGTGTCTAGAGAGAACTCTCTCTCTCTGAGGGAGAACTTCTGTTCTGGAGTCAGCCTTATTATATAAGACTTACGAGATTGCAAAAGCCTCTGTGTTCAGCTTGGATGGGGAGGAGTCTCAGGGCTAAGCAGACAGCCTTAGCTTCCCATCAGCCCTGCCCTATGAGGCCCCTAGATCTCAGTGTCCCTTGGTAATCGCTGCAGCCCTCTCTGCACACATTCATGCGAGTGTCTTCAGACCTCTGCCTTTATTGAATCCCCTGAGTTTCCGTGTGCTCTGGGGACCCATATGAGTTTGGGTCTCCAGGGTCTTGCCCAAAACTGGGGTTCAGTGCAGTGAGAACTGGGGTTCAGTGCAGTTGGGAGGTTCTGTCTTCCTCCCGCTGTAGAAAGCCATTGGCACAATCAGCAGACAGTCCGCTGCATGCACTCATGCGTGTTTGCCTCCAGACCTCTGCCTTTTATGGCTCCCCTAAATTTTCTGCACTCCTCCATTTTCCCAGCAGTCCAGACTCCCCCCGTATGAGTCTCGCCCGGAACTGGGGTTCAGTGCAGTTGGGAATTTCCATCTCCCTCCCAATAGAGGAAGCCAGCCAGACCCTCCGCCGCCCATCCTCTCCACGCATGTGTCTCCATACTTCAGCTTTTTGCAGCTCCTCTGAGTCTCTGTGAGCCCCGCTCTTTCCTTCTAGTTATAGAATTTCCACTCAGCCAGCTTTCCTGTGGTTCTGGATGATGTCAGTTCTATCTTTTAGCTGTAGTTTTGAAATTGTTGTGTGAAGCAGCAGTTTAGGTGTTCACCTATGCTGCCATCTTGGTTTCTGTATTGTTGAATTGTTGAGTTATAAATTGTTCTTTATATATTTTGGTTGCTAGACCTTTATTAGATATATGATTTACAAATATTGTCTTTTATTCTATTGGTTGCTTTTTTCATGTTCTTGATGGTGTCCTTTGAAGCACAAATTTTTAAAATTCTGATGATTTCCAATTTTTTGGGTTGTTTGTGCTTCAGATGTCATATCTAAGAAGCCATTGCCTAATCCAATGTCAAAGAGAGTTTTATAGTTTTACCCCATACATTTCAGTCTTTGATCATTTTGACTTAATTTTAGTTTAAGAGTCTAAATTCATTCGGTTGCATGTAGATATCCAGTTGTCCCAGCATTGCTTATTGAAAAGATTATTCTTTCCTCATTGATTGTCTTGGCATCTTTGCTGAAAAGCAATTACCCATAAACATATGGATTTTTTTCTGGACCTTCTGTCTATTCCCTTGACCTGTTATATGTATCCAATGCCAACACCACACAGTACTGATACTTGATACAGAGTGCATTGCATCAAGTGTAAATCAGGAAGTGTGACTCCTCCAACTTTTTTCTTTTATTTAAAGATTTGTTTGGGCCATTCTGAAGCACGGATTGCTTTTATAGAAGGAAAAAAAATATTATTACTGTGAACAAAAGCCTACATTTTCAATTCATTATCGCCCAAATGCTACCTTCTCCAGGGAACTTTCTCAGACTCTCTATTCAGGATCTGCCTTCCCCTGACAGTATTCTCCTGGGTTGCTTGGATCAACAATCTCAAAGACAAACTCTTTGAAGGCAGAGATCATGTCTTATTTACTTGAAAGTATTTCCCAGGGCTTCTGGCATAGAGTCTAGTATTATGATAGGGCTGATATAGATGCTGAATGAATACATCACTAAATGAATGCTATTAAGTCCATCATATAGGTCATATTCTGATCAAAACCTGGGCAAACATCCACCAAAAAAAGAAGATCTTAGAAAATGCATTCATGGAATTCATGGCTACACCTCTATAGACAAGTATAGTCATGTGCTGTTTCCTCAGCTTATGATAACCATTGTAAAGCTTGTCAGTAAGAGGGAAGAAATGTGCCTGAGTTATTGGAGGAATTATGTGTGAATTGCATACTCAGGCAGTTCCACAGCCAGGGCCCAGCTTCAATCAATACTGTAACACAATGACCGACAGGTGTTATCAAAGCATCAGACCTTGCTTAAATTAAAAGATTATTAGCCTTTGAATTAGCACTCTAAACAGGGCTCTTAATTAATCTGCTAATGATTTTTGTTGTTTAGAGGAATTAACACTAATCCCAGAGCTCCATGCACATATTTGTCCCTTGAATAATTCAGGGAGAGCTGGGGTTTGAGTTCGTGCCCTCAGTCCAGGCATGAAGACAGCACACACACCACCCTTCTGTGTCCAGGCCAAGTGCAAGGTCGCACAGTGGGCCCAGAGCTGGAGGGCAGGAGTCATTCTGCCTGGGAGGCAGGGAGGTATCAGGCCACATGAGACCTTTGAGCCAATCCTAGGAGCCTACCTAGGATATTGCCAGAAAGAGACAAGGGGAGGAGGGCACAGTGTTCCAGGCAGATGGACCACCGAGAGCAAAGGCATGTTCCCAGGCGCACACTTGCACCAATGCACACGCATACACTCAGGTGCCTCCTTCTCCCACAAGGGCCCGTCAGAAACTGGAAGATGATATCATTGTGTCTGCCTGGGTCAGTCTACAGCTTAAAGCCCCACCGGGCCATGGGTTCTAGCTGTTCTTTTCTCAAGAGGGCACTTAATGTCTGCCATTCTTTGCTTTCCTTCCCATGGGGACAGGCCCTATCTTTGCCACCAGGCTGGGCATCCCTTCAGGGTCCTTATTCACTGCAAACTGTGGTACTAATCCCAGAAGGCTGGGTGTGAACTGGCCAGAGGTCACTGGTCATGATGAAGCTCCTACCCCCCAACGGGTGCTTTGACTGACCAGCCAAGCGGTGGGGGCAGAGAGAACCTCCACAGCACTGCATGACACTGACTGGGGTGCAGCTTTGACCAATATTTAACACTTAAAAAATATATTTTTTTAAATTGATTTTTTTGTAGAGAGGAAGGGAGAGGGATAGAGAATTAGAAACATCAATAAGAGGAAAACATTGATCAGCTGCCTCCTGTACACCCCCCGCCAGGGATGTGCCCACAACCAAGACACATGCCCTTGACCAAAATCAAACCTGGGACCCTCGAGTCCGCAGGCCGACACTCTATCCACTGAGCCAAACCAATCAGGGCTAACACATTTCTTAGAAACATTCTCAGTGTGCTTTCATCAATCAATGATAAATATGTTTAGGTCATGTACCTTTAAAATCTTTTAATTGGAGTATTACAAACATACATTAGAATGTATTACAAACAGACAGCCTGAGACATTTTCACCAACTAAAACACATCTGTGTAGCCAGAACCCTGAGCAGGAGACAGAATGTGACCAGCACCCTGGAACTCTTCTCTTCCCCCTCCCAGTCACCACCTCCTTCAAGGGCAACTGCTGTCCTAGCTTGTGACAGCATAGATCAATTTTATCTGGTTTTGTACTTCATAAAAATAGGATGATATAATACGGACTCTCTTGGCACTTACCCTTGAACAAATAGTTAGTCAAAGCCTCAGAGAGAAAACGAGAGGGTGTTTGAAAGACTGGCTCTCGGCCTGGCTGGATAGTTCGGTTGGAGCCCCGTCCCAATCCACCACAGTTGCAGGTTCGATCTCTGGTCGGGGTACATACAAGAACCAACATAATGGATGTATAAATAAGTGGAACAACAAAATTAATCAATCAATAAAAATTTAAATTAAAAAAAAACACTGGCTCCCATGAAGATTAGGGACCCACAAATGTAAAATGAGGGTCTGTGAGGTCCCCGGGAAGGTGTGGAAAGTGCTCTGGTCTAGGAGTCAGGCGCTTGTGTTCAAGTTTTATCTGTTCACAGTTTGCTGTGCGACCTTGAAAAACCTCTTTGCTTCTCTGGGCCTCAGCCGCACTCTCTGCGGGGTTGGAGTGGTTAATCGTTTCCTACCTCTTCACCAGCCCCGACACCTCCCGTTATCTATCCCCACCCCCATCGCTGCCACGGAGGTCATGCTTTGAAAAATGTTGCCGACTGGGCAGACTGCATGTAAGTAATGATTAATTTGTTTCCCCATTTCTTGTTAGCGGAAGATGTATGAAGCCGACTCAGATCTGCTGCAGATATCGAGCAGTGCCACCCTGGGTTGATAGAATTCCAGGAAAAGCAGAGGCTCTTTTATGGCTGAGTTACTCGATTGCAGCCTTGTGTCAGGGAAATGCTCAGAGACCGGTGCACCCAATGAATCCTAACAAACAGCTTGAGAACCCCCATTCCAGCCTTCATGCAGCCCCAGGCCCAGAACCACCGACAGACAGGCAATCGCTAACTTTCTTTCCGGCTCTGGTAAGCCAAGAGTCTGGGGGTTGCCTGCTCCCCCTGGAATTGACCGCAGAGTTGTGAACCTGCCCTCAGCCCCCAACCCCACTTTGGACCCTTTACTCTGAGGGAGGGGAGCCCTGCCCAGCCCTGCTGGCCAAATCCTGGAGGCCCCGAGGATTTCCTATAACAGGGCTGTCTCCTATTGCTTCATGAGCTACTTGGAACCAATTCCTGGGGCACTGTGATAATTGCAACTCCAGGCAGTCCCCACCATCCTGGGAGAGGAGGCCAGTGTTCCCTTTTTGCACCCTACTTTCCAGCCCCGACCCCATTTCTGTCTATGACCCAAGGATGGGATGAAGTCGTCTTGACGACAAAAATTGTGCTTGCTGCTGGGGGCAGGGAGGGAGGGAATGGATTTGGTCAAAGAGAACTTCTTGGCAAAGAGGACTCAAGCATGGACATGGAGTGTAGGCAGAGCTGTGTGGAGCGAGGTGTTCTGGGGAGGGGCGTTGCATCTGGGACAGTCTCCATGTGGTATTCTAGGCAATATGAGTACGTGCAGGGCATCCATTCTAGAGGAATGAAGTAACTGGAAATCCTCTGGGATGATGAGTTGGGAGGGCAGAGGGATGCAACTAGTGGGAGATGGGGGGAGTGTGCAATGACTTGAGTCTGTGGAGAGCCTGGAACTCGATACAGACATCTAGAAGCGTTGGTTGGACATGTGAACATGCCTGGAGCCGGTCACAGTGGATGGTCAGTGTAGATGACCCATTTCCACTGTCTTCAAGGTAAGCTTCTGGGCTCTTGTACAGCGAAGCACGGTGGAAACTGAGAGGTGTGGCCTGAGGTGTCACCTTGTGGTAAAAAAAGTGCTTGTCTGCTAAGAGAAGTGAGTTCTGAAACAGTGTGATAGGCGAGGCAGGTGGACTGTTATTGGAAACCCCACATGAGCAAGTGCTACGGCTGACGCAGCTCCAGAAAATAAGGGTGAAGAGTTGTGATCCCTGTCCCTCAGCCCCAGAGCTGACGTTGTGGTGAAGACAGACCATGGAAAACTGTAAAGACATAGAACTTGAGAAAGGCTATGACGAGGGGTGAGGAAGTGCCTAAAGCCAGTTGTGTCTGAGATGCACTTTTGACATTTTAAGACTTTTCCATGAAGTCAAAGAGAACTTCTTGGCAAAGAGGACTCAAGCATGGACATGGAGTATAGACAGAGCTGTATGGAATGAGGTGTTCTGGGGAAGAGGTTTAAAGATCCTCAGAGGTTTAAAGATCCTGTTAGAATCCGATGAAAGATGAAAGTTATGGACTCTCTCAGAAACACACACACACACACACACACACACACACACACACACACACACACTCTCAGGTATGGCAATAATTAAGGACATTGAATTCTGGGGCAAAGATGTATCTCAAGACAAGGACCCCAGCCAGGGCACAGCCTGCTGGTAGGTAGTGGTTGCAAAAGTGTGACTCTTGTGACAGGGCTAGGGTGCTGGTGAGAGAAGGAGGTGGGCTTCAGCAGGAGTGACTTCCCTGAGACCGAGCTGTGCTGAGGGTGTGGCTGAGGTGGCTGTGGGATGAGGAACCAGGCGAGGAAGGCGATGGTGGTGAACACCTGAGATGGTAGCTGGTGGAGGTTTGGCTCAGGAAGGCGGTCCTGGTGAAGGCAGTGCAGTGGAGAGGACAAGTGCATTGGTTGCAGATGTTTGAGCTCCAGGGGTGGTTGTTACCACCTCAGAGATGGCCTGGAACTCAGCCTTCAGCAGTGGCTTCTGAGGGATGGGGATGGGGAGGGTCAGCATTCCCCCGGGAGCTTTCTCAAAGTGAAGGTGTCACCCCCTCCCCATCCTCACCCCTGCCTAACTCAGACAATATGGCCTCCGGGAAGGTGGGCAACTGCGTCATGAAAAGCCTTCCAGGTGATTCTGGTGGGTCCCAGCACTTGGTCTTTCTCCCCCAAAACAACTTTTCAAAGGTCATTGAAAAGGAACAAGACACGGTTCCTCTGAACTAATTAGACCACCAGCAGCTCAACCCAGCCTGATTCAACCAACTAGCTCATCCATTCACACACTTTTAGTGAGTGTCAATGGTGGGCCTGCCCTGGCCCAGGTGCTGGAGACCCCAAACCCAGCTCTACACCATCCGTGCAGGGGAGGCAGGCCGGAGCAGACATGGCAGTGCTGGGTCAGCTCTGGGCAAGGGCAGTCCTAGTGCTCTAGGAAGGCCCAGGAAGGGCAATCTTGGATCATGAGTGAAGGCGTCCTAAAGGAAGAGTAGATCAGGGCCATGAGCCAGCCGGGAGGGTGGAGAAGCCCTTTCAGGGAGAAGAAGCCACCTGTGCACAGCCCGGAGGCATGAGCGGACAGTTCAGGGAAGTGCAAATAATCTGAGCGAGTGTGGCCTGTGTAGAAAGAGGTGGCTAAAGAGACCAGGGGATCAGGGGATCATCTTGCGGGCAGGGGTGGGAGTAGGGGTGGGGAGGTGTCTGGATCTGAGGAGTTGTTCACTGAGATGTGGTTACTCTGAGGACTAGGCGGGCTGGAGAGAGGGGTCCCTGGAGTCAGGTTGTGGATCAGTCGGCTGCTCTGGGATCTCAGCAGGAGATACTGAAGCCTGAATGAAGAGAGTGTTCATGGGACTGGATTCCTCAGAGCCACACCCCAGGGTGCTGACCCCTGCTCAGGAGCAGCAGAGGGGATGCTTGGGAAACCTCGTCCAGCCTTCCCCATCTGAGCTGTGAGTTTGTGTGCCATCCAGCTCTTCCCTGCCTTTTGTCCTCTGCTTCCTGTTCCCTCTTTCCCTCCCCAGTCTTCCCAGTGCCCTCGGACAAGCCTTCCTATTTCTTCAGTGTCGCGGTTAACCCATCTCCCCCCCTCCTCACTGCCCTGGAAGCCCCTTTCTCCGGGTGGTGATGGTCCTCATCGGCTCTGCTCATTCATGTTCTCAGGTCCAAAGGCTTTCCCATCTCCATTTTAGTCTCCCTCCCATGGCCACACCTGGAGCTTGTCTTTCCTAAAACATCTGCTCTTAAAAGCTCGAATGAAACATTCTACTCGATGGACACATCCCTCTGTGCTTCTGATTCTGACTCCCTGGCTCCCATCTGCCCATCCTGGAGTCTCACTGACCCAGACCTCCAGCCCCCTTTTCCCTACACCCCAAGTCCCTCAGGCCTGCACAGCCTTCCCTGCCTGCCACATCCACCCAGGTTCCCCTTGTGCCCACTCAGCACCCCTGATGGAGCCGCGCCATCCTGGTTTCCACCTGGGCTGCGGCACCCACCCGTAGAGAGCAGCAGCCACTGGAATCCTGGCCTCTTCCCTCCACAGGCCCTTCCCCCCTCTGGCTGGCTCCCTCTCGGTGCTTCACTGCAGCTCTCTCAAACTCTTTCCAGGGCCCTCAGCCCCCAGCTCTCCAGTCTCTCTGGGCAGCTGATCTAGCTCCTTAATCACAAAGAAAACAGGAGCCATAACACGGAAATCCCCTCAGGTTCCTCCACCCACCTTCACATTTTTCTTATCTCCCATATCCCACCTTTCTTCCTTCTTACCACAGCTGCTCGCCTGACAGGGACCAGCCTGGGGTCTGGACCCCAGCTTCTCCCTCTTCCTTGGACATGGAGCACCATCTATTCTCCCTGCTCATGCCCCTGTTTCCAACACATTCTTCCCCAGCACCTCCCATAATCATTGAAACCCTCCTGTCCTCACCTCCCATCCACTGCTTCTGGCTTCTGCAACTCGCCAGAACCTGCTCTGACCCAGCCAGAAGTACCTCAACATCCGCACATCAGAGCTCATCTCCAGTGCATCCCGTCTCAGTAAAGGGCAGCAGGGCCCAACTACACACCAGAGTCATTCTGTACGCCCGGCTTCCTCGATTTTCCACATCCCACCCCCACCACTCACCGAGGCTTCTCTTTAACATCCCTGGAATCCATCACCATGCTTGTGAGGTGGCAGGCACTTACCCTGCGCATTCTTGGCATGTTATTCTTTCAGGTATCCGTTCAACAAGCATTCCTTAGGAAGGCCATCCCGGGCAGCACTGACCTGACTCACAAGTCACTTGTTCACAATTCTAACTCAGGCCGTTGCCCCACTTGGCACTCGACTTCTCTCCTCCTAATACCAACAACTGACCTGAAGGCCTCCCTATCGTCCAACTCGGTCTCACCACCTACCTGCCTGGGGATTTGGCTGTTCCTCCTCAGGCATCTCTAGCTCCTGCTGGCTTTAGGCGGACCCGTTAGTGGCAATTACGATGAGGAGTTGTGGCAGCTGTGAAGGCTCGATGGCAGCTGCAGCAGTGACAGGGAAACCATGTGGGGTGGGGCTGGTGGAGGCAGTGAATCTATTAGAATTCCCACAGGAATTATTAATTTATGCACACAGGTAATATTTGTAGAGTGCCTATGTCAGACACTGAGGTAGACTCTCGGGGTACATCAGGGAGCTTATCATTTCTTTCTTTCCAGAAGCTTATAATTTAGAAGGGGAGACAGTCATCATATACATGTTGTCATTATAACCAAGACATGTACTCCCCTGGAATGGCACCATGGTACTTGAGCATGTCATAGGGAAGCTTGGTCCTCTCCGAGAAAATGATGGTTAAGCTGAGATCCAAATGCTCATGATGTTTTAAGTGAGAGAAGAGAGGAGAGGCAAGCATCCCAGGTAGGAGGACCAGCATGTGCGTAGGTCCTGGGGGAAGCAGAAGAAATACATGAGACAGGAAGCCCAGCACAACACACATTTTTTAAAGTTTTAAGGGAAGATAACACAAAATTCACCTCTTCACCCATCTCAAAGCACGTTAACTCAGTGGCGTTTAGTAAAATCGCAATGTTGTGCAACCGCCACCACTATCTAGCTCCGGAGCGTTTCATCGCTCCAAAAGGAAACCCTGCACCCATGAAGCAGTCACTCCCCGCTCCTCCCTTTCCCCAACCCTGAGCAGCCACTCCTCTACCTTTCTGTCTCGATGGATTTGCCCATTCTGGACATTTCATGTACATGAGATCACACCACTTGTGGCCCTTTGTGACGGAGTTGCTTCCCTCAGCGCGTTTTTGAGGTGTAGCAACGCTACAGCATGTATCAGTACTCCATTCCTTTTTGAGGCTGAATCATATTCCATTGTATGGACATACTGCATTCTGTTTACCCATTCCTCAGTTGATGGACACTTGGGCTGCCTCCACCTCTTGTCTATTGTGAACAGTGCTGCTGTGAGCATGTGTGCACAGGCTTTTGTTTGAACACCGGATTTCACCTCTTTGGATACACACCCAGGAGTGGGATTTTGGGGTCGCGTAGCCCCGTGTTCAACTTTTTGAGGAACGGCACGCACTTTCTGTTGCATTCACATGACATAACTTCAAGCTGCGGCGATAAGAGAGGGGCGAAGATGACAACTGCGAGTAAACACTCCTTTCTACAATTTACAGTTTCTTTTCACTCAGGTTATCTAAAAGTTGAAGAGACCAGGCTGAGAAGGTCCCTTAATAAACTTCCCCACAAACTGAATAAACTGCCCTCCCACCCCCACCCCCATACACCTCCCCCCGAGTCAGCCCGCCAGGCCAGGGAACTTTGTCAGTTTTGTTCCCTGATGTAGCTAAAGGCCTAGAGCGGTGCTTGGCACACAGCTGGCGCTCAATAACTATTTGTCGCATGAATAGGAGAATACAATGAGCTATTTCAAGTGCCCTAAAAAAAATCCCAGGAAAACAGACATCCAGCAGGTGGAACCAGAGAGAAGGGGCCGCCATTCCAGCCAGAATGGGGGTGGTTGGAGAAGCCAGGGTTTCCCAGAGCCACGGGCCCGCAGCCCTTGGGGAAGCCTGGACTCACATTTCTGAACGCTCGCCATGGGCAGGTCCTCTTACGTTTGTTCACCCGGAAGCTTGGGGAGCCCTAGTGGCTTTGGATCCCACAGCCAGGAAGCCCAAGAGGAGGCATCCAGGTCCGCCCCAACCCTCTGGACATGCAGGTCTTGCTCCCGTGGTGGGCACAGCAGTCCCTCCACCCCGAGGCCTGGGGTGAAGTCCGCCCGCCCGAGGGGTTCCCAGGAGCCCCCAAAGCGTTGTGGAAGGTGCTGTGTTCTCCCTTCCCCCAGCAGAGGCCGGAGGGAGGAGGGACGGATGGCAGCCGAGCGTGCAAATTGGAGGCTGATATTGAATTGCAGCAAAATGAGCAGAGGATCAGGTGCCCCACCTGGACCCACCCCAGAGAATAGCAAGGCCTGGGCCAGCTCTCACGGGAAGCTGGCAGGCCCCGGGCCAGCGGAATCATGGCTGAGTGAGCAGGGGTCAGGAGGCAGGTGGCGGGGCCCTCCGGCAGGAAGACACCATTGACTGAGGCCTTCGCCGCCTGGGCCCGCCACCCCTGGCCTGGGCATTCATTCACACTCCACAGAGCGCCTCCTGGGTTCTGAGGGCAGAGCTGGCTGGGGAGCAGAGCCAGGCTGAGACTCTGTCCCAGGCCCCCTTTTCAAGGAGGTGGGGGGGCCGGGTAGGAACGTACCTACACACCCAGGATTCTGAGCCAGTCGGGGAAGGCTGCCTGGAGGGAGGCGGACAAAGGCTGTGGGGCTCGGTTGGGATCCAGGAAGGTCTGAGTGTGAATTATGGCTCGGGTACTTCTTCGCTGTGGAACCTTGGGCAAACAGTTCATTCTACAGGCTCTTTTGTTTGAGCACCTACTCTGTGCCAATCACGTGTTGAATGCTGGGGCGACAAAGTTGAATTCAATGTAGTTCCTGTCCTCAGAGCTTAAACAAATCCCCCAGGACAGCATGAGCCATGCTATTTCAGAGGGGAGGCAGGGTGCTGGGGCACAGAGGGCAAGAGGAGGTGGCCAGCTTAAGGTGCTCTGGCCTCCTTACCCTAATACGAGGTTGTTTGCTACCCACTTCGCCAGGGCGTTGAAATGACGGGGGGAGAGAGGAGCAGGAGCCTAGCTCGGGGCCTCACACACAGCACAGGCAGGAAGAAGCCTGGGGCTGACAGGGGCAGAGGCCTTGGAGACAGGAGGGGGCTCCAGGGTGGGAGGAAGGTGAGTGTGTGGCATGGGGAGGGGAAGAGAGGGACGTTGTGCAGAGTCTGAAAGGGGTCCTGGTGGCACCCCCTCCCCCCCGCCTGTTGCTAGAGCCCACAGATGCTGGAGACGGGCTGGGGAGCCGGGGCGGTTCAGCTGCAGCTGTTCTAAGTGGGGAGTCAAACAGGTTTGGGTGACCTTTGCGAGCAAGGTGGTGGGGCGCTGCTCACAACCCTCCAGTTCGTTGCCACCCCTTCTCTGGCAGGACCTGGGTTGGCCGGCCCTGGTGCTCACAGCTCCTCTCCCTCCCTGTGCAGTGGAGTCCTGGGCCAGCTGGCGGACACCTTCCTCTCTGCCCTCCAGGCCTGTTTCCAGGGTGGGTGGAAGCCAAGGGGGCCACCAAGTCACCCTCAGCTCTTCGGGGGCCCCAGGCTGTTCCTCCTCCCCGTGCTGTGACAGCGGGGGAAGCCAGGGACTGGAAAGCACTCAGTGAAGGGGGGAGCAGTCCGCCCTCCCGCAGCCTCTTCCTGCCAGCTGGTCTCCTTCCTGCCAGATCCCACAGTGGCTCCCAGGTGCCCTCTGCAAGGAGGCTTTACTGACCTGCAGCCGGGACTTCCCCTTGTGCAGAGCCAAACGGGACCCCAATAGTCGGCTTGTCCAACCTCCCCCTGAGCACAGACTCTTGCCACAGCTTCCCTGGTGCTGGCACAGCCTTTTGGGGGCTCCTCCAGGCAACAGGGAACCCTCTATTTTTTTTAAAAAATATATTTGATTGATTTTTCACAGAGAGGAAAGGAGAGGGATAGAAAGTTAGAAACATTGATGAGAGACATCCATCAGCCGCCTCCTGCACGCCCCCTACTGGGGATGTGCCCGCAACCAATGTACATGCCCTTGACCGGAATCGAACCTGGGACCCCCTCAGTCTGCAGGTTTTGGTGGGAACCCTTTATTCACAAGGCAGAGCTATTAGAAAGGTGCCCCGCCCCGCCCCCTTACTCACACCTAATCCTTTCAAATGAAGACAAATATGTCCCTGACCCCTCCTCGCCCACCAATACACAAACACACACTCCTCTCTGTGCCTAAGCTCTGAAAATCAGCTTCTCCCCGGAACCAGGTCCCAGAGGCATGAGGCCATGTGGCTGCAACCTGGAGCTTGCAGGGCAGGGTGCAGGTAGGCTTGGGGGGACAAGAACTGGAGGTGTTGTTCATTTATTCACTTGACAAACATTTATCGAGCACCTTGATGTGCCAGGCCCTATGCAAGGCACGAGGTGGAGGTGCCGTGGTGAGCAAACCCAGACATGGTCCTGCCCTCTGCTCACAGCCCAGAGGAGGAGCAAGAGGCTGAGAAGGTAATTACCAGCCTCGGAGTGAGACAAAAGGTCGGGGCACCCGCTGGTGGTGCTGCCGGGGAGAGTGTGGGATGGAGGAAGCCCTCTCCAATAAGAAAGCAACTTTGAAAAACTGCTCAGGGCCTTAGTCCTCTAGCAGCAACAAGGAGAGAAGGCAATGCTTAAGCCAGGATTGAAAGTGGTGTTTTTCAAACTGTGAGAGTGGCAACCTATTTGTGAGTCATGAAATAGACTTAATAGTCGTGACCTGAAAAACTCTTTTAGGGCAACAGAAGAGAGAGGATTATAAAACATCACCTTTAGGAAACACTGATTTGTGAAATGTTAGTTTTGGTTCTATCTTGATCTGTATGGTTCCATCCAGATAATGTTATGAATTGGGATATTAAGTGTATTTCCTCTTGCAGGTCCTGATCAGAAAGGGTTGATAGTCACTGGCCTGGAGTTGGAGGAGGCATTAGTCACGAGAAAATGATGGTGACACATATGCCGGGCTGAGAAAACAACACACACCAGCGCCCAGGGGTGAAGGGTGGAAGGAGGGCACGCCAAGCCCGAGGCCGCGCTGACCTGTGGGCAGTCGGGAGTACGTGAGGTCAGGTGAGCTCCCTCTGCTGTAGCTCTGGGCCCCTCCCTGGGGGTGGGAGGAGATGGCATGAAGCTGTCTTTGTGCCCCTCCAGGAGCCTGGACCTTCAACCTCCCTTCCTCCATGGTCAGAGCTGCCTGTCCGTGAGCTGCGTTTAGAGGACAAAGTCAGCCAGTCCTGGGTCGGGGGGAGGGGGGACGGGAAAGGGGGAGCATGAATCTCTGGAGCAGACCAACCTGTATCCATAGCTTACATTCACATTGACCAGCCCTGTGTCTTGGGAAACCTTCATAACCTCTCTGTGCCTCCGTTCCCTCCTGGGTGAAATGGAGCTGAAACAATGCATCCCCCAAAATCCTTGTGAGGACTTTGAGACCCAGAGGTGCCCAGGCCTTCAGTCCTCTGGGTTCCTCCTGTGCTTCCCATACAACAGGGCTGCCAGATTTAGCAGGTAAAAATGCACCCAGGTGGATTTCAAAATTAACCAATAATTTTTCAGTATATGTACATCCCACATAGGGCTTGGAATTACTTATGCTATAAACATTTTATTATTAATCTGAAATTCAAATGACCTGGGCATCCTGCATTTTACCTGGCCACCCGACAAGACAGTCAAGGGCTTGCACTGTGTCCAGGCCCTGCATGGATCCGACACCCTGCCACATTCTCAGGCTTCCGGAGGGGCCTGAGCCTTGGCCCCCCGCCCCTCCCGCCAGCTGCTGCCTGGGTCTGCCCTCCACAGCGTCCCCCTTCACCAGACTGCAGACGGCCCTGTCCCTTCTCCCTCATTCCCCAGTGGTCCGGCCTCCAGGCTGTGATGGGTGACCCACTTTTTCTGACCTTGTGGGGAGAATGGCGGGCATTTGCAGCTCAGCTGAGAGCAGGAGACACCTCACACCAGCGGCCAGACCGCAGGGGCCCTGAATTCCATCCTGCTCCCTCACTGGCACAGCTCCCCACAGACACCCTCTTTCTGCCCCCACTTTTCCAGGGGTTCAGCCCCCTCCTTCAAGCCACCAGCAAACATCACCCAAATCATCCGTGTGTGTGTGTGTGTGTGTGTGTGTGTGTGTGTGTGTGTGTGAGAGAGAGAGAGAGAGAGAGAGAGAGAGAGTCCTTTAGCATTCTTTCTCACTGCTCTTCCATCTTGATTATTTCTGAAGGTGAGGTGGTGATTCCTTGTCACAATCCAAAAGTCCTCTTGAAGCTAGACTTCTGGGGTGTTAATTCTACCTCCCCACTTACAGCTGTGTGGCCTCCGGAAAGCTACTGAACCCCTCTCTGCCTCATTCTCCGCATTTCTAAAAGAAATGGGATGTTTCGCTCACAGGGCTGCTGTAAAGAGCAAGGGAGTTAGTACATGCAGACTGTCGAGCACAGTGCACGGCCGAGCGAGCGCCAAGTGCGTGCTAATGTTATAACTGCTGCTCCTACCCCATCAAGTGCCAGGGGTGCTCTTTTTCCTCCTGTTAACGTCCCTTTCTATCGTGTTGTGTCAGAGCAGCTGGGAGTGGTGTCCCCACCTGTGCGTACTTAAACTTGGTCAGGTAAGTTCCCCGCCTCTCAAGCCTACATCCGTTCAACCTAATTGCTATTTAAATGTCTTCAAGGAGGTTACACTGTGGTTTCGCAGTTAAACACGGCGTTATTGTGTACACACAGAGCCGGAAAACAGGAGCGCGGCAAGAATGTAATATTAGCGAAGCAAATAGTTACCATTGAAGAGCAGCTCCATGTTTTCTTGCAAAACAACAACCAAGTGTTTTTATGAAACCTAAGACAGGAGCGGCCTCACAAGTAGATGGAGCTGTGGTATGTTTTATTGCTGAGAGAGGGCAACATGATTGCCAGTCACGTGTGAGGCAGGGAAACACAGGCGACCAAGTTTACAGAAGGAGCAGCCGAGGCCCGGAGAGGAATTCTGGAAAGAGCAGCGGACAATCTCGTAGAAACGGTGCTTAACGACACTCCTGATGCAGAGGACGCTGCAGGGAAACACTCGGGGACGCGGAATCCAAGCAGGGCTTAGGGAATGTGGACTCTGACTGGGAAGGAAACCTAGGGCGGCCGTCGATCCTTGAGTAACACAAAGATTAGGGGTGCCAACCCCTTGTGCAGTCAAAATCCACATACAACTCTCTGCTTCCCCGAAACTTAATGACAAATAGCCTACTATTAACCACAAATGGCCTTACTAATAACATAATCAGTCAGTTAACACATATTTTGTATGTTAAGTGTTACATACTATATTCTTACAATAAAGGAAATTACAGAAAAGAAGATGTTATTAAGAAAATCATATGGAAGAGAAAATACATTTACAGAATTTTAAAAAAATATATCCATATGTAAGTGGGCTCATGCAGTTCAAACCCTGTTGTTCAAGGCTCAATTGAATTTCAGCCAATTTCTTTTGCCTATAATTTCCGTTTTCATGCACGCGCAAGAGAGGTTCTGACTTAAAAACTGAGGTAGAAATAAAAAAGATTTCTTCCAATAAATACACAAAATAAAAAATTGGTTTAAAAAGGGCATTTTCAGGTCATGTTCCTTTACTTGCCTTCTAAAATTATTTGTGATTGCTACAAAGTACCATCCTCCCCATTTTTAAGGGCACAGCTCAGTGGTATTAAGTACAGTCACACTGTTGTGCAACCATTACTAGCACCCATCTCCGAAAGAGCATTTTTGTCATACCGCGTTAGCAGCGCATCATACGGTTGATGGCATCTTGGGCGTCAGAAAGACACCACGTAGTGGTCACTGGAGACAAAACGTAGCCCTCCCCTTGGGGCTGTTTCACAGCCTGCCAGGAAGCAGGGCTCGAACCCGAGGCTTGACAGGAATACCTTCTGTCTCCCTGGCTCAAAGGCAATGATAAGGCCCCGGGCAAGACTGGCTTCCTCCCCTCCTGCCAGCCTTGGGCCCAGGCAAGGATGAGGACACGTCACCATCTTCCCCGCCCTCTGAGTCTCTTCCTTGAGCAGTAGGAATGCCTGAGGTTGGGGAGGGAGGGCTGAGAGCAGAGAACCAGGGTGCCAAGTAAGAGCTGTGCCCTCGAAAAGGCGGGGGGAGGGGGCGGCAGGTCAAGGGAGGGGCAGCTTTGCCTGGAGATATTGGAAAATTACTGGGTGCTGGACTCAGAGTGGGCATGGACGTGGGGATCTGGAGCTCGCCTCCACCCAGTCCACAGGCCAGCCGGGTCCATCCCAGCCTGTCTCAGGGGCGCAGGGGGTATCTTCATTCAGGACACAGTGGAGCATCCACCTGTGTGTCAGGCACCATGCTAGGCCCTGGAAATTCACCAGAGGACAGGCCCCATGAGAATTCCTGATTGCAGGGGAGAGGAGGGCCGCAGTCATTTTCTTCTTTCTTCCCCTCCTCCTTCTCTTCCTCCGCCTCCTCACTAGTAGGGTTCACTAGTCCCTCTATATATTTGGGAGGTGCATTCTCTCAATTGCAAAATACTTCCCATTCATTATCTTGCTCCATCCTCAAAACAACTGTGGGGTGGGCAGCCTTGCTCCCATTTTCCGAACAAGGAGCCCGAGGCTCGGAGTGTGACTGGCAGTGCAGGGTGTGGTGGGATGCTCTCCAGACTAGGCTCCAGGCCCAGCTCAGCCACCGACTTGCAGGGCCACCTCAGATAAGCCGCTCACCCTCTCTGGACCTCAATGACCCCTGCGATACAATACAAGGGGTCCTTCCTGACAGTCTCCACCGGCCCAGATCTCCCTTCCTGGGACTGGGACTGGGCCTGCTGGTCAGGAGGCAGAGCAGGGCCCCAAAGCTAGACCTCCCGACCACACTCCCAAGCTGACCCTGTTTTTTCATCCCCAGGAAAGGGAACAGGGCTGGGGGAATTGGGAAGAGCAGGGTGTCAGGCCAGGGGGGGGGGTCCCCCAGACCCATTGATGGCAGAAAATGGCATTGCCCCGTTCGGGGCTGCGTGGGCACCCAGGCTGGAGAGCCGCCTACCGAGCACTGCGGCCTCCATAAGCCTGCACAGCTCACTGCCTCTCAGAAATGTCCTCCCCAGAGCCCCGTGTGGCTCTGAGCTCCAGGGGGTACCCAGAGTCTGTCCCGGCTTCTGGAACCCTACCATGTGAGTTTGGGGAGACTTATTCTCCTCCGAGTATAAATAATACTATTAATAATAGCTGGTATTAACTGATGGCTTCCTATGGGCCAGGCACTGCTTTGAGCACCGTATGTACATTATTTTATTTAATCCAAACCCCAATCCGATAAGGCCGTTCTTGTCCCCTTTTTACAGAGCTGGATGAGATGGGGTTCACAAAGAGGGACAAGGGGGTGCTGGAATGGAAGCCCACAGCTGCCTGTCAGCCCCAGGTTCACTCCTCACCGTCACCGAGAGCCAGGGTCCCACTGCCGCTGGAACCGCCCCTGCCCTCAGGCCGTGGGAGCTGCTATTTGGCTGGGGCTCCAGGGAAGGGGGAGGGGGTGAAGCTAATGACTTATGGGTGCCTGGCTGCAAGAAAACAAGCACAGAAGGAACACAAATCCTTTGTGCCTGGGAAGGTCCGGGTACAGCCAACCAGTTGTTTTCCATCCCCCTGAAAGAAGGAATAACTGGGGGTCAGACGGCAGGAAGAACTTCCCAGTCACTGACATCCTCTCCCCTGGTCAGTTTTGGGTGAAGCAATGCCCCTGCCTTGGCCCACAGTTTGAGTCAGAGAGAGGGGTTTTTGGCAAATCTCCTACCGAATATCCCCATTCACAGGCCTACGGGGGCTGGCGAGGCCCTGGGGCCACAGCCCCGGGGTTAACCGAGGGGACAAACACGGAAAACCAGGGGACGTCAGTCCTTATCTGGAGCTCATTAATGGGGAACATTAGTCAGCTGTGAAGGCCAAGATGGGGTGATAGGCATGTGGTGGGCAGGGGTGGGGAGTGGGGGCAGGGGGAAGCCATAGGGGTGAGGAAGTATTCCTCTAAACTCCACCTCTGCCCCACGTGTCCAAATGCTGGATGGAAGGCCCCGTAAATGCCCGTGACCCAGCCTCCCCAGAAACCCTGAGAGAGAGAGAGGGAGAGGGAGAGGGAGAGGGAGAGGGAGAGAGGGAGAGACCCAAACCTCCTGCCTGAGACCGCTGGGCCAGCCCGCGGAAAGCCGGCAGCATGTGGGAGCTGCGGTCCATAGCCTTCTCCAGGGCCGTGTTTGCGGAGTTCCTGGCCACCCTCCTCTTCGTCTTCTTCGGCCTGGGCTCGGCCCTCAACTGGCCGCATGCCCTGCCCTCTGGGCTGCAGATCGCCATGGCCTTCGGCCTGGCCATCGGCACCCTGGTGCAGGCGCTGGGCCACGTCAGCGGGGCCCACATCAACCCCGCCGTGACCGTGGCCTGCCTGGTGGGCTGCCACGTCTCCTTCCTGCGGGCGGCCTTCTACGTGGCCGCCCAGCTGCTGGGGGCCGTGGCCGGAGCTGCCCTGCTGCACGAGATCACCCCGGAAGACATCCGAGGGGACCTGGCCATCAACGCGGTGAGCAGCCCCAGCTGCACCTCCTCCCAGGGCGGAGGGGGTGGAGGGAACAGGTCTGGGAGAGGGTCTGGGTGTGGAGAGACAGAGGGAGCGAGGCTGCGGGGGTGGGGGCAGAGGTGCTGGAACCAGGAACACAACTGCCGAAGGAGAACCAGGTGGAAGGAGCCACAGGGTCAGAGAGGAAGCTGACAGATACCCCTGGGCTGCTGGTACCTTCTGCCCCCCCTGCCTTATAGTGAGGCCTGGGCTAGGACTCGGTGGAGGACAGGGTCGCAAAGTAGACGTGCTTTCCGAGCTGGGAGGAACCTCAGAGTGAGTCCCGTGGGTCTTCTGAGGGGAGAAGGACCCACCTTTTCTTCAGCATGTACTGGCCTCATTCCAGGGGCTCCTCACCAGCCTTGCACGGACACCTCGCAACAGCGCTGCAAAGTAGGGATGGGTGCGTCCTTCCTTGAGAATATGGGAACTGAGGCTCCGAGAGGGCAAGGGCCACGGCCAGGCTTCAGACTCAGGCTTGGCTGCAAAACTCACCCTCTTACAACCTGAGCCGTCACCTAGGTCTTGTTTTGCAAACAAGGACACTGAGGCTCAGAGAAGAGAAGTGCACGCCAGAAGTTCTATAGCATGTCAAAGCCAGAGAAAGTACTGGAACCCAGGGGGCGGCAGAGGGTTGCTGTCTCTCCAGACCCTGGAGCCCGTGAGCTAACTGCTGACTTCATGAATAGCAGTGAACCCAGGTGATGCCGCAGCTCCTCCATGCCCCCACCCGCCCTCTCCCGGGTCTAGGCAAGGCCTGGGCATCTGAGGGTGAGGGTGGGGAGGAATGGTCTGTGCCCCTCATCAGAACCCCAACTCCTGCCCTCCCTCCCTCAAGCACAAGCCCAGACACCAAGTGTCTCTTTTGGACCTCAGTTTCCTGCATGTTTTGGCCTGCTCTGTCCCGGGGCCACTAGGTCAGAGCTCTCGTGTGTCTGAAGAGTCCTGCACAGTCCCTGTGGCCACCTGCTCCTCTGCATGAGTGGCCCTTTCTCATATGAGGGGCAGAGGTATCCCAACTGGGGAGCTTCTCTCTTCTCACTTCCTCCGAATGGACAATGTGATGGGGCTGGGGGCTCGGTGCTGAGAAAAGGCCATGGCAGGGGACGGACTGAGGAATGCGACCATTTCCATTGAGGACAAAATTGCTTTAGTTGGCAGCAAGGGGAGGTTCACTTAGACTGAAAGAGCAGCTTCCTGAGGAAAGGGCCAAGAAAGGCTTCGAATGTGACTGAGGAGTCTCCTGTAATAGCAGGGCAATGGGTTGCTAAGGGGACGGGGGCCTCTCCGTCTTGCTCCTCCATCATGTCATAGTTGACCCTCAGAAGGGGAGGGTCTGGGAGGTTTCCTCCAAGGTAAGGGGCATGGGAGGTAAGAGCTGTCACAGTGCCTGGTTCAGGGCCCAGCCCCAAAGGGCAGGGTGTAGGGCACAGAATGACAAAACACAGAGAGAAATCCAGTTTGGGGTGTGGTCCAGTTATGAAATCACCTCTTTGCTTGGCCTCCAGTTCTCTCATTGCCCAAGGCAGGGTCTGATGGGGTCACAGGCACCCCACATGGGTTTGGAGGCATCACAATGCAGGCTCCAGCACCCTCACCTCAGCTTCCATGGTATGTGCAGGAAGCAAATCCACAGGGCAAAACTGAGGCCTGAAATGCAATGGGAAACAGGCAAGGTCAAAGGAACAGTCAAAAGCTGGAGGAAGCCGAAACCGGTTTGGCTCAGTGGATAGAGCATCGGCTGCAGACTGAAAGGTCCAGGTTTGATTCCGGTCAAGGGCACGTACATTGATTGCGGGCACATCCCCAGTAGGGGGCGTGCAGGAGATGGCTGATCGATGTCTCTCTCTCATCGATGTTTCTAACTTTCTATCCCTCTCCCTTCCTCTCTGAAAAATCAATAAAATATATTTTTTAAAAAAGTTGGAGGAAAAAAGTCATATGCTAGACTTGTGGGGGGTAAAGGGCACACTAGGACTATCCCCAGACACTAGTCCCTGTCCCCGGGAGCCCTTTGACCATAGGCCTCTGGTTACACAAGTATTTTATGGCCTAAGGAGAGAGGAAGGCCTTCCTGTTACCTGGCCTAAACTTCCTGCTGTATTCAAACCTTTTGTCTTCTTGCTCTTCAAGAAACAGAAATTTTGGCTGAAACCGGTTTGGCTCAGTGGATAGAGTGTCGGCCTGTGGACTGAAAGGTCCCAGGTTCTATTCCAGTCAAGGGCATGTACCTTGATGTCCCCAGTAAGAGGGTGTGCAGGAGGCAGCTGATGGATGTTTCTAACTCTCTAATCCTTCTCCCTTCCTCTCTGTAAAAAATCTATAAAAATATATTTAAAAAAAGAAAGAGACAGAAATTTTGGCCTGTTTGATATGGCTCAGTGGTTGAGCATTGATCTATGAACCAAGAGGTCATAGTTCAATTCCCGGTCACAGCACATTTCTAAGCACATGCCAGGGTTGTGAGCTCAGTCCCAGGGGAGAGGCGTACTGGAGGCAGCCGATCAATGATTCTCTCTCATCATTGATGTTTCTATCTCCCTCTCCCTTTCCTCTCCTTCTTCCTTCCTCTCTGAAATCAGTAAAAACATTAAAAAGAAAAGAAACAGAAATTCTGGATTCCCCATTCTTTTCCACTCACATTGTAGGCACACAATCCCCGCCTCCAAATCTCATGGGCGATGGAGTCCTTTTCCCCACCTCGGACCAGGGAATCAGGGGCAGTCTTTGAGTGCATCCCTCTGCCTTTGGGCCTCAGGCCCAGGAAGAAGCCATCGGTAGTTTGGACTAAGGTGCCTGGTGAGCCTGGGTGTTCTGGCTCCCAGCCAGCCCACAAACCACGCTGGAGTCTTGACAGGGCGGGGAGCATGCTCACTGTTCCCCCTCTCCGTCCTCAGCTCAGCAACAACACAACAGGTGGCCAGGCCGTCACCGTGGAGCTCTTCCTGACCCTGCAGCTGGTGCTCTGCATCTTCGCCTCTACCGATGAGCGTCGTGGAGACAACCTGGGCACCCCTGCCCTATCCATCGGCTTCTCCGTGGCCCTGGGCCACCTCCTTGGGGTAGGTCATGGCCTCGGCCTCACTGTCTACACAGACTTCCCCCCAAACAAACAAACAAACCCAGAAACCACCTTAGAGACAGAGACACAGAATCCCCCCCAAGTGGCAGACAAAAGACCCCAGAGGCACAGATACAGACTCCCTCAAAAGACAGACACACACACCCCAGAGGGTCTGACTGCCAGATACTCCAGGACAGACATCACTCCAGCCTCAAAGGCAGAGGGCCCAGTCAATATAACATGCACTTAACTTTCTGGGGGGTGGAGCTCAAGGTCTGGAGAGGGGGCACAGGACTCCCTGCCCAGGCCTCCCCTCTTTTCTCTCCCTTCCCCCTGCCTCCCACTGCAGATCCACTACACTGGCTGCTCCATGAATCCCGCGCGCTCCCTGGCTCCGGCTGTTGTCACCGGCAAATTTGATGACCACTGGGTAATGGCACAACCCTCCCGCCCTTCCTCGCCTCCCCAGAAACCCAGCGCAGCCAGGGCTGCAACAGATCGGAGAGGGGAGGGGGCTCCACACCTTCCCCCGGGTCCCCGGGGCCCACCCTGCAGCTCTGAGGCTGAGAGACTGGGGCCCCCGGTCTGTGTGAGCGAGGACCATGCGTGCGCTCAGGACGCACGGCCTTGGGGAAGGAGTGAGTGAGGTCCCCGGTGTAACAGGCCCCTCGGTGCCTTCGGACTTGGTAAAGGGTAATCAATCGTTGTGCTGGCGAACACGTTTTCATTTGGCGCTTATCTGCTGCTTAGCGTGTGCCAGGCCTTACTCCACCCACGTTAACGCCTTCGGTGGTCACAGCCCTGGCGGCGTCAGCATGGAAGGACGCGCAGGCACCGAGAGGGTGGGGAAGGGGCCCAGGCTCTCCAGGCAGTGAGTGCGCGCGCTGGGGAGTTCGCACCCTGCGCCCCCGCGCACAGGTCTCCCCCGATGGCCCGCGTGGTCATTTCTCACCACCGGACACGCCCTTGACACCCGTATGGGCCCCGTCCGCACCCGCGGCGGGAGAGGAGCAGGTCCCCGCGCCCCGCGCCCCGCGCCCGCCCCCAGCGCCCTCCGCTTCCGCCCGCAGGTCTTCTGGATCGGACCCCTGGTCGGCGCCATCTTGGGCTCCCTCCTCTACAACTACGTCCTGTTCCCGTCCTCCAAGAGCCTGTCGGAGCGCCTGGCCGTGCTGAAGGGGCTGGAGCCCGACACCGACTGGGAGGAGCGCGAGGTGCGGCGGCGGCAGTCGGTGGAGCTGCACTCGCCGCAGAGCCTCCCGCGCGGCAGCAAGGCCTAGGCGCCCGCCCGCCCGCCCGACGGCCCGGTCCCCCTGCCGGGACTCCGAGCGCCCCGCCACCCCGCCGGCCCGCCCGGGGCGCGGGGTGGTGGTGAGCCGGCCGACGCCCAGGCTGGAGAGCCGTGGACTCTCCCTGGCCCCTGGCAGGGGGCTGGGGGCCGGGGGAGCGGGCAGAGGAAGATGCGGGAGAGCCTGTGTCCAGGGGTGGGTAGGGTGGGAGGGAGAGTGTGCAGACCCCATTATGTGGGGTCTGGGAATAGGGTTTTGCTCGTGGGCGTGTTCGATCCCGAATGCTTCTCTGCCCCCAGGCGTAGAATTGTGCCTGCTCCTGAGTGTGAGCAAGTGTGCCTGTGGTGGTGCACGCGTGCACTGGCAGGCGACCTCTCTCTCCTTCCCCTGGACCCCTTCCTCCCTGATTGCAATTAACTCCTTGCCAGGGGTCCTCCCCAGGCGCCCTAAGAGTGTGCCCCCTGGAGAAGAGAGGGTCTGGAGGCCACTTTTCAGGCCTGAATTCCCTACCCTGCTCCTCCTGGAAAATTTCCCCCAGCTCAACGCTGGGCTAAAAGACTTGTCAGGACCCATTGCTAGAGGCGGAAAGGCGTCAACCAGAGAATGGCTCCCCCAGAACTGACCTCTGGAAAAAAAGGAAAAGTGGAAGCCAAGGACCTCCTTCTGCCCTGAGGGAGGATCTCTCCAAGGGAGGAAGCAGGGGTGTGTGTGTGTGTGTGTGTGTGTGTGTGTGCGCGCGCGTGCATGTGACCAACATGTGTGCCTGTGCCCCCACCTCCAGGGGGCTCTAGACCTAGAGATTAGGCTCCCACTGTGACAGAGAAAACAAAAGTTCTTTGTGAGCCCCTGGCTTTTGTCTTGGGAGAGGGAGACATTTGCAACTGGACACTTCTTGAAAGGAGACACTCCATTTCGCAAGTGAGCCCTCTCACCCAGCACACCCTGTGGCTGGCTGAGCAAGGAAGGCACTTAGGCATGAAACCACAGGCACCAGGCAACACCCCTCGGTCACCCTTCCCACCACAGGCCCCCCCTCCCTCCCCAAGCAGCTCCGTCCCTCCTCATTCCCAGTGCTCCCTCCCTCCAGCCCCACCGCAGGATGTTATTGTGGAGAGAGCAGCCTAGCACCCTCAGGACCGGAGAAGGGAAATGACTTGTCCAGGCAGAGGCAGGCGTGTGTCTAGAGGCTTCTACATGCCCAGGCCAGCGCGTTGGCTCTCAGATGATGTTAATTGGGATGAAGTGAGATGCTGCATGTAAAGATGCTGTGTGAACTGCGGTTCCTCCTTCCATTATCACTCACTATTGAAATCATTTCACCATTTCCGCTTCCTGGGGCTAGAATGGAGAAGGGCCCCCTCCTCTTGTTACCTCTTTTAGTCGGTAGTCAAAGCAAAGGAGACCACTGAGAACCCCAAGGTGCAGGCAGGAGGAGCAGGCTTGGGTCGGGCCCCTTCCTGGTCCGGCCTCTTAAACTCTCCTGGCCTGAATGCACGCTGGTTGTTCTCTCCTTTCTTCCCACCACCCAGGCCATCCATTCTCTCCTTCCTCCCCAACCTGCTGCGTAGCTAGTTAAGAATCACACCCGAGTACCAGGAACATTTCAGCAATTGTGCCCACGCTGCATCTGTCTTTTTTGTCTTCCTTGACCAAAGCTCCCTTTGGGGTCAGAAAAAGGCTGCTCTGGGTCATTGGAGGTGATGCTTCCTCTCTCCACTCCCCTTCTCCTTCCCCCTGTACCCCACCAGCCACTTGACCTCATTACAGGGAGAAGAGTCAAGTCAGAGACCAAAGTGACCTCCAAGGCAGTACTCCTGGTGACTGACTGTCCTTCTCTGAAAGTCCAGAGACAGCAGGGCACTGAGCTGTGGGCCAAGCCCGGATGTGTCTCAGGCACTTCATCCCTTCCACCTCACCTCAACCTATCCCTTTAAAGGTACCAGGAATTTCTCTCGATCTGTTTCACTTCCTGGATCTCATCTCCCTCAGAACTAAACGTGAGATCCCCGCCACTTCTAGCCCTGATTGCCCAGGTTGGGGTAACTAAGGTCAGAGTTCAAGGCAAAATTCAAAGGAGAACTGACACCTGTGAGCATCTGTTGTGTCCCAGCTTCTGTGCTGGGTGCTTTATATGCGTTATCTCACTTAATCCTCCTAAAATTGCAGCAGTTTAGGGAAGGACAGTGGCCCCCAACCATGCGGGTTTTATTTCCAAAGTACTCCCTTGTCCCAGCCCTGCGGGATAGGCAGGGCAAACACTGTCATGCGCCGCAAAATGACATGTAGGTCAACAACTCATCACATGTGCGATGGCGGTCCCATAAGATGGTAACGGAGCTGAAAATTCCTATCATCCGGTGACAATCGTAGCCATCGAAGCATCGTAACATCATAGCACAACAATCACACGTTTGTGATGATGCTGGTGCAGACAAACCTGCGCCGTCTGTGGTATGAATGCACAGCACACACAGTTACTGGGTTTATTCCATCCCGGTTTGTGTAAGTTCACTCTGTGACGTTCACACAACGATAAGATTGCCTAACGATGCATTTCTCGGAATGTATCCCCCTCGTTAAGTGGCCCGTCCCTGTACTGTTCTTCCTCTTCTATAAACTGAAGCTAAGAAACAGGTCTAAAGTCGTGGAGACAAGACTTGAACAGAGGCCTTTTATGCAAAACGCCATGATCTTTCAAACGGAAGTCAGAGGAGACAAGGTCTGGTCTGAGGCAAGTCCTAGGCCCCACTTGGAAGCCCCTGGCAGACACCAAACCACGCAACTGAGCCTGTTCAGCCCAACCCACGGACTGGTGGTGGACACCGGGCCTTGGGGAGGGCTGTGGCAGGGCAGGAATAAAATGACGAAGAACATGGGGCTGGTTTCTGCCCTTGAAGAGCACTCAGTGTGGAGGAGGATGGAAGTCAGTCACACCTCAAACCAGACAAAAGCCGGGCAGTATAGAGGCAGGTGGATAGGTCCCCAGGCCGGGGACAGAGAAGGCTCTGAGCTGAGGGGAGGAAGTAGCTGACCACTGGGTCCCTCCAGCATCCATTCCCATGGCCCCACGTTGTATCAGATAAGGACTTTGCACTTGCAGTTGTTGCTTTGATGTTTTGTACCTTTAAGCTGTACATATGCAATGCCCTCCAGCCAGACTGTGTGCCCTGCAGGGGCAGGGCTCCTCCCAGTTCTCCCCTCCTGTCTGTCTTCACTCATCTGTGTTGTCTGGCACAATACCTTGCATATTGTAAGCTCAATAAAGGCTCATTTGCAAACCAGGGCTGTTTCTTCCACAACTTAGAAATGGTCAGTACAGTCCAAAGTGTCAGCAGACAGACTGGGGTCTCTAGCACGTCCTGGACTCCCCAGAGCTGCTGTTAGGAATTTCAATGCTCAACTAATTTGTGGCAACCTGGCCAGATGAGCATCCAGGCTCTGTAACCCGGGTGGTACCATGGAGAGGGCACCAAGACATGGGTAGGCTGTGTGGCCTGCAGACAGAGGCAAGAGCAGCACTTTTGGTCCCCTGTGCTGGCTGTTGCACTGTGTTGGAAAATCAGGGCAGGAGCCTCCAGGGTCTGGGACAAACCTAATGCTTCACATGTTCACAACTGACCATCTGCTCTTCTCTCCAAACCTGCGCTTCCTACACCCGGACACACTGGCTTAGTGGTTGAGTGTCGACCTATGAACCAGGAGGTCACAGTTTGATTCCCAGGTCACGGTTTGATTCCCAGGTTGCAGGCTTAATCCCCAGTGTGAGGCATGCAGGAGGTAGCCAATCAATGGTTCTGTCTCATCATTGATGTTTCTATCTCTCCCTCTCCCTTCCTCCCTGAAATCAATATATATATATTAAAAAAAAAAAAAACCTGCTCTGCCCTAGCTGGTTTGACTCAGTGGATAAAGCATCAGCCTATGGCCTGAAGGGTCCCAGGTTCGATTCCAGTCAAGGCCACATACCCGAGTTATGGGCTTGATCCTCAGTAAGGGGTGTGCAGGAGTCAGCCAATCAGTTATTCTCTCTCAGCATTGATGTTTCTATCTCTCTCTCCATCTCCCTTCCTTTCTAAAATCAATAAAAATACATTTAAAATAAAATAAAATAAAACACCTCTTCCCACAGTGTTTTCATCTCAACTGATAACTCCATTTTTCCAGGTGCTCAGGTCATAAAGCTCATTCTCCTTGACTCCTTGCTCTCGCTTGCCACATGAGCCCCATTAGAGAATCCTTTCAGTTCTACCTTCCCAGGAGATCCAGAATCCAGTCATCCTCACTGCAGGTCCAGGCCACCATCATCTCTCCCTGGATAGGTCCCTGTCAGTCCCCCTGCTTCCATTCCTGCCCCTCTAGTCTCTTCTCAACACCACAGCAGAGGAGTCATGTTGCAAACTGTCAGAGCACCTCAGTCCTTGACCCAGTGACTTCCTTGATCTCTAGTGAAGGCAGCAGTCCTTTGGAGGTGCACAGGTCTACACACCTCTGTCCTCACCTCCTTAAGCTTCCCCTGCTCCCTTTGCTCCAGAAACACTGGCAGCTCCCTCTGCCTGGAATGCTCTTCCCTCAGACATAGGCATGGTTCTCTCCGCTTTCAAGTCTTTGTCCAGCTGTCACCTTCTCCTTAAGACCTACACTGACACCCCTTTACAATTTCAAAGAAACTCCACTCCCACCCCAGCACATACCCTACTTTTCCATAGCACTTAACAGATTTTATTGTGCTATATAATCTGCATATGTCCGTTATTTGTTATCTGTCTCTTTCCACTAGAATATTAGCTCCACGAGACAGAGATGCTGTCTGCTAGCTCATAGCTATATCCCCAGTGCCTAGAACAGTGCCTGGTACATAAATGCTCAATAACTCTTTGTGGAGTGAGTGAATGGCTATTTCCCAACACTGGGGATATGTGCAGCCCCAGGGGCATCACCTCCTGTCAGTCCCCTCCCCACCCCCACCCACCCCTGAGAATATAGTGGTCCCTATGTTGGGAAAGGAGAGAAGGAGCCTCCCTGAGATATTCTAACTCTCTCTGCCACAAACGGGGAGACCCCTCTCCCAGCCCACAAAGGTCCTGGGGAAGCACTCCTGTGGGGCTGGCAGAACAGGGCCCTGGTGCTCAGAGAAAAGACAAGTCCAGGACACAGGAGCTCCTGTAGTTCTCTGTGACCACCTGGGGACGGAGTGGCCCTGAGAGAGGGGGAAGAGAGGGAAGGAATTCAAGCACAGGCCTAGGAAACATAGCCAGCTGCCCCATCTGAGCAACCCTAACAGCCAGGTCTCCTTCCTCAGCCACAGCAGGCCCATTCCTGGTGACACTGTGGGTCCCCTCTCAGGTCACGGTGTGACTCTGGACCTCCGAGCCTGGGTTTCCTCCCTCGGAGCTCAGAATCGAATCACTCACACCGTGGAGGCCAAAGACCTTGGTTAGAGGTAAAGGGCTGGGCCAAATCCTCAAGCAGGAGCTTCCCCTGGTGGCCAGTCTCCTGTGAGCACCGCTGAGTCCTTCCCGCTCCCAGAGACCTGTGGGCTCATGGAGACAGACACGAAAGAACGGGGAAGGGTGCAGACCGGAGGCGAGGTCAACAGCCCTGAAAGCTTGTGGGGTTATCAGGGTCCTTGTTCCAGTCCGGGCCAGGCCCACAACAAGCCCTGAGCCCCAAGCCCAGATGAAAACCCTACACACAGCCGCCATGCTCTGCCCGGAGCGGGGCCCCAGGACCCAAGGCAGAAAGGAAGGACAGACTTCCTGCCTGAAGAGGAGAGATGTGGGGGAGGAACTGCTCCAGCAGGAAGCGCGGAGCCCGGAACGGAGGAGGAACAATAGCAGGGTTTCTTCGGTCCCTGTTTTCTTTGGCCTCTTAGCTGCCACGGAGCCCAGAGCCCGCCCGGACCTGGGACCTCTAGGTCCTTGGCTTTCCTCCCGGTCCCTCCCTTCAGCCCCTACATGACAGACTGACAGAGGAGCACCTGTTCTTTCCTTCTGCTGCACCTGCCACCTTAGCTCTCCACTCAGAGTTTTCAGGGGGCTTTTTCAATTATAGTTGCAACCTAAGGAAACTTTACTTAGCCTTACTCTGCGCCAGTGCTAAGTGCTTCCCAAGGACACACAGTGGGTGGGGGGTGGGGGTTTGGAGGAGGGAGGTCTTTAGTGCAGCTCCTCTCCCGGATCCTGAGAGGCATTCTCTGCCCCTCCTCCAAGCCCTGAGGGCCCTCCAGCTTCATTCCCCACGTGCCAGACCTGGAGATAGGAAAAAGGGGAGGCGGGAGGAATGGTGGGGAGCAGCGAGGAGATAGGAAAAAGGGGAGGCGGGAGGAATGGTGGGGAGCAGCGAGGAGCTCGCAGAGAAGGTGCCAAGACAGGAGGAGCGGTGGGGACTGGAAGAAAGGGTTGTCCAGACCAGGGGTGGGAGGACCTGACTTTGGGGGCATTGAAAATGAACACACGGAAGAGAGACAGACAGAAACCAAGAAAGTCACAGAAATTAAGAGGCAGCTGAAACCGGTTTGGCTCAGTGGATAGAGCGTAGGCATGCGGACTGGAGGGTCCCGGGTTCCATTCCGGTCAAGGGCATGTACTTTGTTGCCGGCACATCCCCAGTGGGGGGCGTGCAGGAGGCAGCTGATCGATGTCTCTCTCTCTCTTCCATGTTTCTGACTCTCTATCCCTCTCCCTTTCTCTCTGTAAAAAAAATCAATAAAATATATTTTTTTAAAAAAGAGGCAGAAGAAAGGTGAACCAGAGAGGCTAAGACTGTGAAAGGAAGCGGGGGAGAAGGGAACAGAGATGGAAAGGAGAAGGGGGGAGAGAAAGAGAGAGGCAGAGAAGGAGAGGGAGAGAGACTAGGGAGAAATAGAAAAAGTCTGAAAAAGAGAGGTGGACGGGGTTTGGAGAAACAGACTGAAGGGGAAAGCCAGAGGAGAGGCAGAGAGGGGGGACATTCCAGACGGAGGGAGCGTTTCAAGGACAATGAGACTAAAGGGACCACGGAGAGGAAGGGGCAGAAGCTGGAGGAGAAGGACAGCTGGGTCTAGAGTGGGGGCTTCTGAAAGGAAGGGGGGGAGCCAGGTCCTGCATGGGAGATCAGCGGTGCCCTGCACCCCCCCCATCACACCCGACTCCAGCGCCCCAAATCCCACGGCTTCTTTCCTGACTTAAACCTTCCCGTCCCGTGTACAAAGTGACCCCCAAAAAGGCCACGCTGGAGGGGTGGAGAGGGTGGCCGAGCAGAGGGTGCCGCCGCCCCCCCCCCCGGGTTCCTCTGTCTCCCCCCAGGGCTGCCCGGTGGCTGCGGGGTGCAGGAGGGCCAGGCGCGGGGGAGCTGAGCCCAGAGCTCGCTTTCGCGCCCCGAACGCCCCCTCTCCAACCCGGAGACCCGCCCGCCCGCCCGGTCCGGGCCAGGGAGAGGCCACGACGGCCGGCCGGACGGCCCTGCACGGCCCAGCCCGCCGCCGCCCCCGCGGCAGGGAGTGCGCGGCGCCGTCCGCGGGGAGCCGCACTGCCGCCCGCGCCCGGGGAGGCCGGGAGGATGCCCGGGGCGCCGGGGGCCGAGGCGGAGCTGGACGCAGGGCCCGCGGCGGGGAGAGGGAGGACCGCGGCGCGGGGAGCCCGGCGGAGGCCGGCGGGACGGGACGCGGGACGGACGAGCGGCGCGGAGCGGAGCGCGGGGCCGCCCGGAGCGCACCATGCGCGCGGGGCCCGTCTGCGCGGCCGCCCGGCTGCCCTGGCCCCGCCAGGTCGCGCGCTGCCCGGGCTGGAGGCCCCGCGGGGCCCGGGAGGGCGGCGAGCCCGGGGCGGCGGCCAAGTGCCCCCCCGGCGAGCGGCGCGGGCCGCGGAGCGCGGGAGCCGCCCCCTGCCCCCCCGCGCGGGCCCCTCCATATAGCGCGCCCCCGCCGCGCCCGCGCCAGCCCGCCCGCCGCGCCGCCGGCCCCGCAGAGCGCGCCGCGCCCGGCAGCCAGGCCCCCGCCGCCGCCGCCGCCGCCGCCGCCCCGACGGGCGCCCCCCGCCGCGCGCCCCCCGCGGCCGCCATGAAGAAGGAGGTGTGCTCCGTGGCCTTCGCGAAGGCGGTGTTCGCCGAGTTCCTGGCCACCCTCATCTTCGTCTTCTTCGGCCTCGGCTCGGCGCTGCAGTGGCCGTCGGCGCTGCCCTCCATCCTGCAGATCGCGCTGGCCTTCGGCCTGGCCATCGGCACCCTGGCCCAGGCGCTGGGGCCCGTGAGCGGCGGCCACATCAACCCGGCCATCACGCTCGCCCTGCTGCTGGGCAACCAGATCTCCCTGCTGCGGGCCGTCTTCTACGTGGCGGCCCAGCTGGTGGGCGCCATCGCCGGGGCGGGCATCCTCTACGGGCTGGCGCCGGGCAACGCGCGGGGCAACCTGGCCGTCAATGCGGTGAGTGCCCGGGATTGACGGGCCCCCGGACGGACGGGACCGGGGTGGGCCAGGAGGAGGCAGGCCCCGGGTTTACCTCCCCCTCCTGCTGCCCCTTCCTGGGCTCTCTCCCGGGGCTCTCTCTCGGGGCCCACTGTCCCTCCTTTTTGTGGGACACTCCTGCCTTTTCTCCTATCTCCCCTGAGTTCTGCCTTCCTCGGGCGCCCTGGCCACTCCGGTCTGTTCCTCAGCCGAGTGGCTTCATGGAACCATCACCAGAGAGATGGGGTGCAGTCTTGGCTTCTGCGGACCCTGGCCCCTCTGCGCCTCCTCTTTCCCAGCTGCTACAGGGGATAGTGGTCCCCCACCACAGCAGGTGTCGAGGGATCCCACTTAGAAGGCGTGTGAACCCCTAATTCTGTTCTCCTGTGAGGGTCTCTGTGGGTCAGTGGCTGCTGATCCTGGCCCCCTGCTGCCGCCCCCTCCCCGAAGCCCCAGATTTAGCCCGCCTGTCCCGTGCCAGCTGGGTTCATTAGGCAAACACAGAGGAGGATTTTCTCGGCCATTGTCAAGCCGTGAGTCAGCTGCACCGGAGAGACGAGTTTGGGGTTGGCACCGGCAGTGGCTCAGGCACGGGCGGGCAGGAGGTGGGCCGGGGGTGCCGTGGGCAAACCGGGCAGCTGCCCACGGGAGGGAGGGGACGTGCCAGCTTGCGGGGGTTGGAGCCTGGGCAGAACCGTTGACAGGGCTGTGTCCAACCGAGGCTCCCCTCACCCGGCCCTCTGGCCAGAGGCCTGCGCCCAGGCTGTGCACACAGGGTGAAGCATGCGGTCTCTTTGGCAGCTGGCCTCCCTGCCTTGAAGTGCACTGGGCACTGGGCGGAGGGCGTCCTCGGAGGCCCTAAACCCGTTTCTCCGGGCCCCTGGCCACCGAGCCGGGAGGCGGGCCTAACCCTCCCTCCCTCCCCTCGCAGCTTAACAACAACACGACGCCCGGCCAGGCCATGGTGGTGGAGCTGATTCTGACCTTCCAGCTGGCGCTCTGCATCTTCTCCTCCACTGACGCCCGCCGTACCAGCCCCGTGGGCTCCCCGGCCCTGTCCATCGGCCTGTCCGTCACCCTGGGCCACCTGGTGGGGGTGAGCAGAGCTGCCATGTGGATGGGGTTATGGGGGGCCCTTCAGGGCTGGGGCCCGAGAGCAAGTGCCTCTCCGGACCAGTGAGTCCTGCAGTTGGTCCTGGGGTGGGGCTGCTGTGCTCTGTCCCAGACTGGAGCCCCCCTAAACCCTCTCTAGCCCGAGGGAAGATGGGGAAAAGTGGGAGTTGAAATGGGGCAGGAAACCAAGCTCAGGACAGGGAAGAGAGGCGTGTGCCCAGGGACCTGTGGAGGGAGCGGTCACCAGCCTAGGAACTGAAGATCTTGAGATGGAGATCTGGCCGAGCCCCTGTACTGCTGCTGGGTGACCCTGGGAGAGTTGGGGCTCGGTGGCAGCAGACACGCACTTGGTCCTCCTCACTACCTCCCTCCCTCCGTCCAGATCTATTTCACCGGCTGCTCCATGAACCCAGCCCGCTCCTTCGGCCCCGCAGTGGTCATGAAGCGGTTCAGCTCTGCACACTGGGTGAGGCTGGGCAGGGAGGGCCGGGACGGCAGCTGCGGCTCTCCGGCCTTTCTGGGTGCTGCGGGCCCAGAGCTTGGGGGTGGGCTGGGGAGCAGTGGCTGGGGAGAGAAGGGGACAGCGTAGGGAACAGGATGCAGCCAGGTCACGGGCAGGGGTAGATTGATAGGGACAAGGAGACCCTTGTGGAGAGTGAGGGGTTGGGGGACTAGGTGTGTCTCTAGGCAAGTGTGGGGATCCCCACCTCTAGGTTGATCTCTGAGGATTCTGTCTGTGCCTCTGTCAGTCCTCCCTGATGTCTTACTTACCTGCTGTCCCTGTTGAGGGGTGGGGACAGTCTTCCTTCCCATGGGTCTGTCTCTCTGGACAATCCTTTGAGAGCTCATGGTCTCCCTCCGGAGTCCGACCCTGTCCCCATGTGGGAGGGAGAGGAGTTCTGTCCGTCTCTCTGAGGGTCGACATGTCTGGTCCCTCTGAAGCAGTGGTTCTCAACCTTTTTTTAATGCTGTGACCTTTTAATACAGTTCCTCATGTTGTGGTGACCCCAATCTTAAAATTATTTTCAGTGCTACTTCATAACTGTAATTTTGCTGCTGTTAATGAATTGTAATGTAAATATCTGTTTTCCGATGGTCTTAGGCGACCTTGCTAGCAGTTTTCAACCTGTGAGTCTGAAGGTTCCTCTGTCTCTCTATGGGGACAGGAGCCCTGGCCTCTAGGGATCTGGTCTGTCTCCTTTGAGGATGTGTGTATGTGTCTGTGACCCAAATCCTTATCTTTGGGGTGGCTGTGATCCCAGCTCCCTGAGGTGGGAGAACGTCTTTCTTTCTGGGGGTCGGGGAGTCCGTCTCTCTGTCTCTTCTGAGGGTCCATCAGTCTGTCCTCTGGAGGCGGGGAGTGGGGGTGTCTGAGGCCTGGGGCTCCGCCCACTGACGCCGTCTTGTCTCCACCAGGTATTCTGGGTGGGGCCCATCGTGGGGGCTGCGCTGGCCGCCATCCTCTACTTCTACCTGCTCTTCCCCAAATCCCTGAGCCTGAGTGAGCGTGTGGCCGTCATCAAGGGCACCTATGAGCCCGAGGAGGACTGGGAGGAGCAGCGGGAGGAGCGGAAGAAGACCATGGAGCTGACTGTCCACTGACCGTGCCAGACGAGGGCTAGCCCCTCACCCCTGAATGGCAGGGGAGCCCCTCCCCCACCCCATTTCCCCCCACCCCAAAAAACAACCCATGACAGTAAAGCTTTCTTCCCCCACAGCTAGGTCCTCTGGGCGAGGGAGGAGGTGCTCGCTCCCCAGGCTGCAGTTAGAAATGGGAGCAGGAACCCACGATGGGACAGCCCTGGGGTGGGGTCAGGGGCTGGGGGCTGAGGGAGAGGGAGGTCCGCTGAGACCGGGCAGGCTGCTGCCATGAGGTCAGCCCTCAGAGAGTGTGAACACGGCACTGAGCTCACAGGGCCAGGCCAGCCCGGAGTGGCCTGCAGGCTTCCCTCCCCCTCTCCCCTGCCCCTCCTCAAGGGCCAGAGGATCCCAGCCCCTAGGATGGCAGAGGCTGACCCTCCCCGGAGCTCCTTGGGAGGGAGTGGGACCGGCTCATTCAACGCTGCCTTATTTATTTCTGCTTCTAGGTGCAGGGGCTGGGGCTGCCGGTGTTCGGAGGGGGGGCTTCCCAATAAACTGCTGATGTTCGTGTTCTGCCTCCTCTCTCCCCAGAAGCCTCTCCTTGAGATACTGGCTGGTCACTGCGCCTCTTCACCATCCCACACCTTCCCCCTGGCTCCACAGGCCTCTGTGGAAGGACAGGGAAGCTGAGGCCAGGCAGGGTGGGGGGTGGGGGGTAGAGTCAGATAGGGCGGTGGGGAGAGCAAGAGAAGGGAGTGGGAGCGGGAGCGAGACCAAATATAGAAAGCGAGCTGGAGGTCAGGAGGAGGCAGTGTAGGCATCCTCTTCACTCAGCCTCCTGCCTACCCGCCCCTCCCGCCTCAGCTATGTCAACTCCCTGCCCCTTGAGGAGGGTGTGCCAGGCAGGGTGGGAGAGAAGTGAACCGGCCTGCAGCCCCTTGAGATGCCAAGGGGGTGACCAGCCAGGTCTGTCATCGGGGAGGAGGCACAGCCTGGACTCCCCTCTCTGCCCCTCCGTGTTCTAAAGAGGAGCCATGTTGGGAGCCTGTGCTCAGAGACAGCAGCTCTCCCCTGCCCCGCCTCACACACACACACATACACACACATACTCACACATACACACACATACTCACACATGCTCACACATACTCTCACACAAACACACACATACTCACACACAGACACACACACATACTCACACACATACACACATACACACACACACTCTCTCACACACACACATACATACTCTCTCTCTCTCACACACACACACACTCTCTCTCACACACACACACTCTCTCTCTCACACACACACACTCTCTCTCTCACACACACACACACACACACACACACACACACACTGCCCTGGCCCAGCTCCTTTCTGGTCTCCCCTGCCCTGCCGCTGCCAGCCAGTGTCCCCACCATCTTCCTCGCTGGGCCGGCTTCTCTGCCCTCGCTGGCTCTTGTCCCCTCGCCACAGACGCTCCTTCGGGAACCTCCTTCCCCAGCCAAGCCTCCGTCTGTTAGGCCATAAGATGAGGATGAATGCTGCTTCCCTCCCAGGTTGCTGTGGGGATCCGATGATTCCTAGGACCCGCTGCTCACAGTGGGGAAGGGTGGGGTGCAGAGGAGCAGCTGAGGACACGGCCCGGCATCACAGTCAAAGAGGCTGCTTGGGGTAACATCAACCCTCTGATTTTAATGACCTCCCCTGTCAAAGGGTGCTACTTGTACTCAAGGGTGGCTGTGAGGATAAAATGAGACCATGGATAGAAGTAACGCCCTGGTGCAAACAGGGCCAGACACACAGGGTGAGTGCTCAATACACAAACAAGTGTGAAGAGAAACAGCCTGTCGGCACCTGGGGCCCCGGCCACACCCCAGGTCCGGCCTCTGCTCTCCTGGGAGTGTTTGCACCTGAGCTCCAGCTTTTCTCTTGTGTGGGAACCCTTGCTCCACAGTCTCCATCCAGCTTTGCCTCCGAAGACGAGGGGCCAGGCGGGCTGGGATATGGGCGGGGAAGAGGTGGGAGAAGCTACAGGCCCTGCTGGCAAGCGTCAGTCCCGGGGGCTGGGGGTGAGGGCGGCAGAGTCCCCGGTCCTCCTCCACACTGGAGCCTGGTATCTGTGAGAGGGAGCTGCGGCCGCCCTGCCTGCCCGGCCCGCCTCACCAGCGTGCGGTTAACGCCAAGAGCCAGTGATGCGGGTGAGAACCTGTGGGAAGGGGCGGCCAGCGCCGGCCTCCACCCAGTCCCGGCCGCAGTGCCAGCTCCGACCAGCAGAGGGGGACCTCGTCCACCGAATGCACCAAACAGCTGCGCTTCTTGCCCGCGAATTCTGGGTCTGGGCTCCAGACGTGGGGGATGGAAGACACGGGGAGTCTCTTCCAAGGCCTGGGTCCCCTGGGGCCACACCAGGAAGTAGCTGCCCCCACTCCGCTATCCGAGATGCGATGCAGAAGAGAGGGAGTCCCTTCCCACTCAGGCTCCGGAAGACTCGGGTGCAGGCACAGCCGGGCCGGGGAGGCTGGCCTCTCCCCCAGCCCAGCAGCTTGCGTTCCTTTCTCGGACAAGTGGGCCTGTGGGGGACAGACACCCTCGGGGCGGGGTGAGGCACCCGGTCCCAGGGAGTTCCCGGCCCCGCCCGAGGGAGAGGACCCACCGAGGCTTGGGACGGACAGGCTGCGGCAGTTCGGACAAGGGGCCAGCAGAGGGCGCTGTGCTCCGCGGTGGCTGGTCCTCCACGTGCCGCCAGGTCCGGCTCACAAAGCCCCGCAGGAGCCCGCACACGCCCAGCCCCGCACCGCCACCCTGACCTTCAGCTGTGCCGAGGGGCTGCGCGCTCCGTGCATGTGACAGCCTCGCCCATCCTCCCCCACTCGTGTTCCGGCTCCACGTGTGTAATCCGAGAGGCGCACGTGTGTCACACCCAAGCACACATGCTCCGTCACCCCTGTGAAACCCTGTGCTCCACCTGAGGATGGGACCCGGGAAGAGCCTTGATTCTCCTCTAGGAGGCCTCCTACCCCTCCTCTCCCCTGTTTGCGGGGCTGCCAGGTCTCACAGGGGGAAAGGTAGACGTCGTGAGGAGATGGAGGACTGGGGGTGAAGGAGAGAGAGAATGCACAGAGGTTGGGCTGTCCAGCTGGATGGCCAGGAAGGTCGGTGGGAGGGTCACCTCGCCCCCTCTCTGACCTCAGTTTCCTCCCCTGTCTGCAGATGCGACCAGACCTCCTCGCCTGTCACCTTTTGGGAGGATTGGTGAGATGATGTGAGGGAAGCTATCTTGACTTCTTTCCCTTCTGTCATGTGTTTAATGCCCCCCCCCCCTCTTCTCTCCTGACACCTTCCTCCTTCTTGCGGCCCCATCTCCCCCAAACCCTGGTCCTCAGGCAGAGCTCCCATTTCCCCTAAGCCTGTTCCTCCCTTCTCAGAGGCCCGGGGAGCCGGGAGGCAGGCCTCTGGGCGGTGTGGAGCGCACAGCCCCCTGACAGGCAGCTGTAGGCAGCCAGGTGTGGGCCTGGGCACAAGGCCTCTGAGCAGGAGCAACCGCAAAGCGCGGCGCTCGAGCCGGAGCAAGCCCTGGCCCATGCCTGGCTGGCCTCGGGGGACGAAGGACCTTGTCCCTGGCCAGGCAGGGCCCCAGGAGGCTGTGTTCGGGGCCAGCCAGAAACCAAGGCCGCCACTGCTCTTCATGCCCCGCCTCCAGGGTCCCGGGCCAGTGCTGCATGTCCTGAAGCTGCCACAGCAACCAGGACCCTTCCCACACGGCCCAGTCCTCCCGGCTGTCTCCCCGGAGCGGGGAGGGGCGTGGCGGTTCTAATAACCAACGTTTCCTCGCTCACAAACACCCTCCTGGGAATTGGCACGTAGACTCCTAATGAATGACACCTGGGGAGGTGGGAATGTTAACCTCCGTTTTGTAGGGAGGGAAGCTGAAGTCACAGCGTCAGGCCCTGGCCAGGAGGGCAGTGCGTGGCGATGTCCACATGCTTTCGCTTGTACGTATTCTCTTATCACCGGTCTCAGCAGATAGGCTGTCCTGTGGTTTGGTGCCTGCTGTCCAGGCACAGAGCTGAGGCCAGGGAAGATGGAGGGGCTGGCAAGTGTCTTGTCCCCAAGGGAGGGAAGAAGAAAGATGGTTGTGAGGTTCTTTGGGACGGCCTCCAGGCAGAGAGCCCACCGAGGCAGGCACGGAGGCACGTGCCTCACGCCGCCCAGGCCTCCACTCCTGACTCGTCACTGAAAGGCTCCTCTAGGCCAGGAGAGCACGGCAGTCTGTGCTGGAACAGGGCAGGCGGCGAGGCTGCCAAAGCCGGAAGCAGCCACTGGCTTTGCTCAAGCCCAACTTCTTCTCCACGCAGCTTGCCCCGCCTCAGCTGGAAAGGAGAATCAGGGCCGACTTCGTGGAGGAATCGGATTTAAAGTCTTTTAAAAAGAGACAAAGAGGAAAGGCATTCCAAAGTCACGGTCTCTCCGTGATTTCGAGATGACCGGGCACGTCAACGCAGAAGCCGGGAGAGGGAGAAGGGTGAACCACGGATGAGACTGGGACCAGCAGAGAGATGGCCCCCCCTTGTTCGGGTGGGACCCCTGATTCGACAGAGAGAAGGGTTGCCTCTGCTCCGGGGGCACAGGGACGCTGGTGAGGGCATGGGCAGCCACCGCGGGTTTGTGGCTGGGAGGGTGAGAGGAAGCATTGCCTGCCAGCGTGGCTTTCTGGGTGGGACAGGGGCGAGCTGATCTGCTAGAAGAGTGGGGTACTTGAACGGAGTGGGGAGAGTTGAAGTGGGCCTTGGAAGAATGGGGAGACAGCCAGCCGCCCAGGGGTGGTGTAAGGGGGGCAGAAGAGAGGAGCAACCCCTGCTGAGGCCAGAAACCCTGGACTTGTCATGGCAGCGGTCTGCATGGCTGGGCGAGCGTCTCCAGCAGTGCGCAGCGGTGCAGAGGGTGGGCAGAGGGGGTGAGCAGAGTGGGAATGGAGAGACGCAGGTGTGTGGCAGGGGTAGGGAGAAGAGAGAGCTAGGACAGTGGGGCACTGAGGTGAGATGCCAGGGGCATCTGGCTGGAGCAGGTAGGGTCAAGCCCGGATGGCTGGGAAAACAGGAGCGGGGGGTGTGGGGGGCAGTTTTACTGACAGGAGATGGGGGAAGGTGGGTGGCCAGAGCCTGTGATCGGAGCTGGGATGTTTCCCTGGAAGATTTCAGAGGCCCCGGTCCAGGTGAGAGCAGGTATAAGACTAAGAATAGGCAGCTGAAAGGGAGCAGATAGGAGTCTCCTGCCTCTGGGAGGTCAAGAAGCGGGTGAAGCCCTAGCTGGCTGGGCTCAGTGGATAGAGTGTCAGCCTTTGGACTGAAGGGTCCCGAGTTCGATTCAGGTCAAGGGCACATGCCCAGGCTGCCAAAGAGCAGGAGGCCGCCGATCAATGATTCTCTGTCATCACTGATGTCTCTATCTCTCCCTCCCTTTCCCTTTCTCTCTAAAATCAATTTTAAAAAAAAAAAACATTTTTAAAAAGCTGGTGAAGCCATAACCAACCCAGCACCGGGGCCACCCACTCCTCCAGCTTCTTCATCCCCCTCAAACAGTCGATAAAAGCACAGACTCACAAGAAGCAGAACAAGGGAAGCTTTTATTCACTCGTTCATTCGACAGTTATTTATTGAGCACCTACTAGGATCAATCCCTGTGCAAAATACTGCATGTGGGGATGCACAAAACTTGGCTCCTGCCTCCCTCAGGAGCTGGCCGCCTCACTGGGGAGACCTGTTAACACCATGGCAACACCCCATGATGACTGCAGTGCACTAAAATGTCCAGGTGCGGTGGGAACACACAGAGGGACTCGCCTAGGAAAGGAGGAGGTGATATTGAAACCAAGAAGAGAGAGCATCTTCCCAGGACAGACCAGCCTTGAGCGTTCCAGATCGGAGCTGGGATGTTTCACTGGAAGATTTCAGAGGCCCGGGTAAAGTGCAAGGCAAAGAGTGGGGAGGTGAGGGTGAGGGTGAGGGAGGAGCAGGACCCCAGGGGGCCTTGGAGGCCACACAGACACGTGTGCATGCGCAGGGCTCACAGAAGGGGTGGAAGCTTTGAAGTGCTTTTGCAGAGGAGCAGCAGGATCAGATTTGCATTTTTGAAAGATCACTGGGGCTGCCGTGTGGATAATTGATTGGAGCAGAGCAAGGGAGCAGACAGAACGGTTAAAGGCTGCAGGGCAGCAGGAGTGCAAGAAGAGAGCACAGTCAAGAAACACGGAGTGCTCAA
>PVJN01008454.1:0-64901 GCA_004026805.1 Lasiurus borealis | reverse complement strand
CAAATTCTGGTCATGTTTTGGTGGTTTTATGTTTATATTCTTTTGTGTGTTGTATTAAGCTTTTATTAACCATTTTTTTTGTTTTTGTTTTTGTTTGTGTTTTTTCACTTTAGGGGACACTTAACAAATCCACTAGTTCCAGAAGCTTAAAATCCCTGGCCACTGAGAGCAGTGAGAGTGAGTTAGAGAGGATCCTGCGTCGCAGGAAGGTGACGGCAGAAGCAGGGAGCGGGAGTAAGCTGGTTTCATTTCTCCTCGGCGCTCTTCTTCTCTGCAGCATCTTCCTCTTAACTTCCCTTCTGATGTGACATTAGCTTCTTAAAATGATTATTAAGTATTTTTTAATGTGAGTGAGAAGTATGGGCTGGTGAAAGGTACATCCTAAGAATATTTAGATTGTTTTTATTTATTGGCAGGGTACTTAGGTCGTTGCAGGTGTTAGGTCTGGTCAAATAATCGAATTGATACCCCCTTCCCTAAGAACTGACCTATAGACCATTTCACAGCCAATATTCCCTTCAGGGAGACCACAATGTACATAGTGGTTGCCCCAGAGTCCACACACCATGCCGGGGTGCGGCACCAAATGTTGGGGTCACTGAAGGAGGAACGCATGAGGCCAAAAGGGGCGAAGGATTATAAACGTATTGTTACATCTGCTAGTAGCGGGGCTGAGACCAGGACAGCATCAGCTCTGAGGGATGGGAGTCAGATATTAAAGGGATCTGGGTGGGTTTTTTTCTGGGTGGGGGGTTCTCTGGGCGGGTCCGCATCCTGGGCAGGTCCTGAGGGGAAGGATAAAGGTCTGAGCGAGTGGAATGTGGTCTAAGCGAGAGGGAATGTTGATTGTAAAGCGGCTAAAGGTCAGTTCCTAGGGGAGTGGGTTATCGTATCGATTCAATTATTTGATCAGACCTAGCAGTAGGTAATCAGGCTTTTACAGACCAATGACCTTGTGCCAAGACCTTCAGCACGGGCTTTGGTAATGATGGAGCATTAAGTACAGGCTCTGGAGCCAGACAGTGTGAGTTCACATCCTAGCTCTGCCGCTGACTAGCTGCTTGCTCTGACCCAGGTTACCCAACCTCTCTGTGCCGCTAGAACAGCGGTTCTCAACCTGTGGGTCGCGATTCCTTTGGGGGAATCAAACGACCCTTTCACAGGGGTCGCCTAAGACCCTCGGAAAATGCAGATATTTACATCACGATGCATTACAGTAGCAAAATTTCATGGTTGGGGGTCACCACCCCATGAGGAACTGTATGCAAGGGTCTCGGCCTTAGGGAGGTTGAGAACCACTGCTCTAGAAAGTAAGATGAATAAAAGCGCTATCTGATAGGATTAGTCTAAGATTCAAGGCAGTCAGTGTATGAGAAGTGCCTCGCCACTGTGCCTGGCAGAGCCAGCTCAGGATAATTTTACACGTCAGTTATAAGTGTAGAGAAATCTTCTTTGTTCTTCACATCCGTTAAGTTTAGCATCTCTGCCTGTGAGCCAAATGATGAGAAATTCCAGCTCCATCACCAACTCTGACCATCTGAGCAAGTCTTGAGCTCACAGTTTGCCTAGGACATCACACTCTGTTCCCTAACGAACTTGGTATATCTTTTTTTATATTTTTTCTGTCAACTGATCATGGAAATTAGCAGAAACCTTTATAAGTTTTGTTTTTTGCTTTTGTTTTCTGTTTTTTGTTTTGTTTTTATTTTGAGGCCAGGAGGCTGGCTTTGAAAAACTAAAGTAAGATTAATCAGATTAATCGAGCTAATCGCCTGCATCGTTTAGACTTAGTCTCGTGCACTCCCACTAGCTTAGCCCATGGTAACGGTTTAATCTGCATTTCCGTCAGGTTTATGTCACGTTTAAGTGGCTGGAGTTTTAAGGATTCGGGTTTTTGATAAGCAGGCTCTGGTTCTCACACAGGGACTTCCTCCAACAACTGAGTCCATTGGTGTCTTCCACCGGAAGCAGCCTACCACCAGCCAAACCGTTACTGTAAAAGGATGAAGCCTTTGTTTACTTCTTTAAAAAAACAAAAAGAATCAGTTTTTTGTTTGGTCTGGACATTTTGCTGTTCCTGTACTATAAGAACCCCTCTATCCCACCCCTAAACAGCCACCTCTCAGAAAAGTTAACGGCTGCAATAAGAGTGTGTGGTTTTTTGTTTTTTTCCTTTTTAAGATGGGAGTACAAGCATTCAGCAGCCTCCATCTGAATCATTCATTCTGTGGCTTACTCCGGGGTGTGGCTTTCCCAGCATTTCCTCCTGAGAGCGCTCAGGTAGTCCCGTTGACCGGTGGCACTTTGCAGATGGCATTTTCGTGCTCTGCCATTTTCGTTTTGCATTTTGCCGCTGACCTTTCTGGTCCTCCGGAAACAGTCTTAACCTCGCTCAAACACGAAGCACTCACTGTTTCAGAGTTAGTTTTCGGTGGGAGGCGCCAGGAGCTATTTTCGTTTTAGTCCCTTTGGAAATTTGGATGTTTGAGAATTTGGAGGAAGGTAGGAACGTGTTTTATAGGGGTGGTGAGACTCTTATTTAACTGGCTGTTTCCCCCCATCTACAGATAGTCAGTGGATAGTCTGAGGGAAGGCAGACTAAGATCTGGACACATACGGAGGGGAGTGACTTATAAATGAGCAGAAATGTTCATCTGAACCCCCTGGTAGCCAAGGGGAGATGGGGGAGGAGAGAAACAAGTCTACAAACCCCAATCTAGTCAGAGAAATACCTTTTTAAAAGGATGGTACAGATGTTATCCTGGCATCAAACTGCAAAAAGGATTTACCTGTAAATCTTTTACTAAAGATCATGAAACGACAAGAAAAAATTCCAGGACTGTGTGGGGTGGGTTAGGAAGCTACATCAGCCCAGTTGCATGGTGGGAGCAGTTACAGAGGATGAGTTTGAGAGGTTGGTACCTCAGGTACACTAATCTCTGGGATTTTTTTTCTTCTCCACACAAACGCTAAAGGAGAGCTAAATGCGAGGTCACAAAGTGCAGAAAGGAGGCACCCTAAGAGAAGCCGAGGCAGCCCGAGGTTTGCAGAGCTAGATCCCAAGGACCAGGGTTTTTTTTTGTTGTTGTTGTTGTTGTTTTTTAATTGATTTCAGAGAGAGGAAGTAAGAGGGAGAAATATCGAGTAGAGAGAAACATGGACCAACTGCCTCCTGCACACCCCCTACTGGGGATGGAGCCCACAACCCGGGCACATGCCTGGACCGGGAATCAAACTGTGACCCCCTGGTTCATTGGTCGATGCTCAAGCACCTCGCCATGCTGGCTGGGCCTAGGATTTTTCTTTTGACCCTGAAACTCGCTTGTCTTACCTGGACTGATGACCCAGCAAACTGACATTTCAAAGAGCAGGGAGCGCCTCTTGGGCGGCTTAAACACGATGCGGCCACGCTAATAACCATCTTGCGCATTAAGCATTTGTCTTTATTCCTTTCTGTAGGAAAGATGAGAGCGCGGGCGCAGCTTCCCTCCTCCCCCCTCCCTCCCTTTTAATTGGCTTCAGCCGCAGAGCGAGCCGCAGGCGTTGCTGCATTCAGACACACATCTTGCTCTCCGGCAAGGACAGACTGTTTAAAGCTATCAGTGCTGCCGCCTACAATGATCCCAGGGCAGAATAGAGCGAGCTGCTCAGAAGCGGTCCTCGAATTCAGCTTCACATTTATATTCTCAAGAACTTTCTGGATCTTTCTGCCCTTCCCTCTTTGCTCCCACATCCCCATGCACTACGGGGCTTAACATAGGTGGGAGGGAAAGGCCAGAATATTCAGAATCTCTTTGTAGACAAAGGATTCCTTTTGCAGTTTCAAGAAAAAAAAAATTAACTAGAGTCTTGCTTTGACAAGAAACTGCCTAGGACGGTATCTTTCAAACTAAAAAGACAGGAAATAAGTCAGGATGGAGCGTAGCTTTGGTGCCCAGAATCTTTTAGGGTTGATAGGCCAACAATTTCCGTAACAAGCCCCGTGAGAGGGTTTTGCATCCCGTTCCCCAAGAGCAGAAAAAGCCTAAAAGCTGACCAGCCAAACTCGTTGCCACTTAAAGTTTTTATAACCCCGAGTCTGTATAGGAACAGGAAATAAGCCCACTTACTTCTCAATCACATTAAAATGAAAATGTGCATAAAAAGCTGTTGAATGCTCAAGCACCCTTCCTTGGGTGGGCCTTTGAGGCAGATCCTTTTGACACGGGTCCACGTGGTGTTTAACATACGGAGCTGAGTGGGGGGAGGAATTAACTCTTGAGAGGCCGCATGGTTCAAGGAGGGATGCCAGGACGCCAGAGGTGGGGAAGAAGAGAGTTTTGGCAGATACAGGATTTTTTTTATTTTATTTTATTTTTTTTCACAGAGAGGAAGGGAGAGGGATAAAAAAAAAAGTCAGAAACATTGATCAGCCGCCTCCTGCACACCCCACACTGGAGATGTGCCCGCAAGCAAGGTACATGCCCCCGACCGGAATCGAACCCGGGACCTTTCAGTCCGCAGGCCGACGCTCTATCCACTGAGCCAAACCGGTCTCGGCAGGTGCAGGATTTTTAAGGACTCCGGTCAGGGACGGAACCATGGCCTGGGGTTCTGAGGTTTCTAAAAGGCTGGTGCACAGTGGCTCAGTGTGGTCCCGGGGCATTGAGGAGTGCCACCAACACAGCAGATTTCTCATAGAACCATTTTTGCCTGCTCTGGAAATCTTCTTTTTTTTAATATATTTTATTGATTTTTTACAGAGAGGAAGGGAGAGGAATAGAGTTAGAAACATCGATGAAAGAGAGACATCATCGATCAGCTGCCTCCTGCACGCCCCCTACTGGGAATGTGCCCGCAACCAAGGTACATGCCCTTGACCGGAATCAAACCTGGGACCCATCAGTCCACAGGCCGACGCTCTATCCACTGAGCCAAACCGGTTTTGACTGCTCTGGAGATCTTAACCAAACTTGGCCTTTTCACTTCCTGAGGGCTTCGCAGCTCATCTGTCTTCAGTACCATATCAATCAGCATCACACAGAACTATTAAACTGGGGCTCTGTGTTTGGTTTTAAGGTCCGTCCGGGATATTAGCCACCTCAGAGTCCAAATCCATGCCGGTCTTGCGTTCTGTATCCAGTGTAGCCAAAACGGCCTTGAACGAGAAAACTCTGGAGGCAGAATTCAACAGCCCGAGCCCCGAGCCGGGTGAGGGGCCGTGCAAACTGGAAGGAGGCGCGAGTCCCAAGGTTCCATCTCAGTAAGTAACGCTGCTCCTGACCACCTGGCGTGCAGAACTAACTCGTGTGTTGCTTTGCTTTCTTTCTCTTTGGAGAACCAGTGTCTGCTCTTCTTCCGCTTCTTACGAGCCCATAGGCGCCTCGTTTAGAGGTTTTATTCTGATCCAAAGCAGACCCAGGTGAAGGGAATTCCTTCCTGCCCCTAAACTGGTTTGCGAATCAGCTTCCTCCCCGAGAGGTGAGCTGGGTGATCCTTACTCAGCATCCAGAGACACCGAGTCATTCTTTCAAGGTTGAATGCCTTCCTCCTCCCTCTTCGCAGTTCACGAGGAGCTGAAGAAGATGCTAGATCTTTCAGAAGCCCTCGGTCTTCCAACGTCCCTTGATGGGTACCTTTCCGCAGCCTCATTTTTCTGGTCCTCACAGAGAGATGCGCCTTTCTATTTCTCTGCCCCGAGAATGCAAACGCACCCCGTAAACAGCTATCCGCTTGACAGGGACACTCCCTCGCCGAGTCAGGCCTGCCATCGGCTGCGTTTCCGGCAGATCTGGGGGGGCAGGGGTTTGTTTTGTAACAGCGGCAGGCTCTTTGCGAAACGAGTCTCGCTTTGCTTGCCTTCCCTTGCCAGGGTGTCAGGGGGGGTCTGTCACTGGAAGAAAAGGGAAGAGGTGAGACAAATCAGATCAGCCGGGTGTAATTATCATCACGGTTCATTAAACCTCCGGCTTCCTGCTCTCTCTCCGGAGAGAAAAGAGCCCTTTCTGTGCCTCTACCTGTCTTAGTTTAAAAGGTGAACAGCCTGGACAAATGAACTTGAAATTCAATTTAGGTCTTTTTTTTTTTTTTTTTTTTGCCAATTGGTATTTTCTTCCATTCTTGCATTTCTCACTGGTACTATTAACATTCTCCCCCTTCTCTCCCCCTCTTTTGGAGTGAACGGCTTTCTTTGCTGATTTACAGTTTTATCTAATTTCACATTTTCTGCTGCAGTCCTCGCCGCCTTTCTTTCCACTGCGGTCATTTGAACGGCTCTGAGAAAGATGATCTGCGTGCATTTTTCATCTTTTCCTGTTAAATTCGTTTAACGCCTAATTTGACAGCACTCCCGGCTACATTTGAACCGGTATCCAGGCACAAAAAGCAATTTGGCTGAGACAAGTTCGTTTCTGAGAAATGCCTCAGTGTGTGTGTGTGTGTGTGTGTGTGTGTGTATGTATAGATTTTTTTTTCCCCTTTACCGTTTTACACAGATAATCTTCATCAGAAAATACTTCGACTCCTTCTTCCTTTTGTCCGCCTTTTATTCTCCAAAAGTAAGCGGAAATTACATTCCCAAGGAAGGAAATGAAATAATTGCAGGCCCAAGGTCTGCAAAACGTGTCAAATTGACAGTGAAAAGGATCCGCGTGTTGACAGACACAGTTGTTAGATGCCATAAAGGCCTCCGCGCCGCTCAATTTATTTCTCATCTCGCTTGTTCAATGACGGCTCGAGAGACACATTTCAATTTAATTTATCTACTTAAAGCGCTAATACAAACACTCCGTGCCGCTGTATTAACTTTTAAACTTCGCTTGATTATTCCGTTCTTGACGCTCTTTAGCTGCAGTGACGAACGCCATGCATTTCTAGAGAAGGAAGGCATTTAGCACCGAGGAGCGCCTTTCTGAGACGCCGGTCTCCGTACAATTAGACTCTCCAGAGGAATCCGGGTATTTTGTGTATGCACTCGGCAATCACGCGCTTCCCAGACGGGCACGTTTCATTCATGTTTAAAACCTGGCTCTGTCATGGGGACAAGAACTTGGACTTAAGGTAGTTACCTATCAGCTTTACCAGGGAAAATTCGTGTGACTTGTCAGGATTCCCGGAAACTGGTCTCACTGCCAGGAAGGAGAAGGGTTATTTTCAGGACTCTTTCTGGCTTCCGGTGACTTACTAACTTCACTCTGTTATGCCAACCATAAGGCAGAGGCAGACCCCGCCGTCTTAACTTGTATCGTAGACCTGAATGGTCAAAGCGCTTTGAAGTCGGACCAGCAGTCCGAAGTGAGACGTTTCCTTTGCTTTGCAAGACCATCTTTGCCCTCCAGAAATTGCTTCTTTTTGTGGGTCTGTGCAGAGGCCACCACGGTGTGTCAGGTGACACTGTCGGCCCTTGACAGAGAATCAAGGTCAAGGGAGGAGACTGAGGACAGTAGCCTGGAGCACTCATCCATACACCAGCCCCTTCCGCTCGGTCCCGCCCCTCCTCCCTTCTCTTTGGCCTCTCTGGCCAGGTAACCATCTATCCAGGACTGAGCCCGCAACCCTGGCATATGCCCTTGACGTGCCCTTGGCTTTTGCTGTCTCTCCTCTGCCCAGCCCTTTCCCCAGCGACATCTGGATGTGGCCCTCCTCGTCCCACCTGAGCTTCATCCATCCATGTTCTCTTTCTCTATGACGGCTTTCAGGAAGGGGCATAGCCTCCTGATAGTCACAGCTAGGTAAGCAGTCAGCCTCAGAGACGGTTTTCATTTCATCCAGGTACAGCGCCTCCGTAAAAGTGTGCCCCACAGGCGAGAACCCGTGTGAAAGTGAACTCGGGTTGCGCTGGACTTGGGATGATTGGAGGGATTCCATAACTGAGTCCTCATCTTGGTCATTCTCGAAGATGCTTTTAAGCCACAACTGCCAGAGACTCTTCCAGTGAACACTTCTCTCCTTCCTCATGCTGCTCTCCAATCGCAGGTCTCCCCCAAACGCTCAGCTTTATCACGCCCTTTTACATTTCCTTCTCAACCACCCGAGAGGCAGCCACCTTGCCTTTTGCATTTGGGAAATCAAAGCAGGTCGCCTTGTGTCCTGGAAGAATTTAAGAGACAAAAACCCATGTCGCCATTACAGGAGTTCAGTAAAAAAAAAAATTTAAAAAAATCCAATGAAACCATTTTAATTTGCACTTAATTTCTAGCTCTGGTATCTCTAAATACATGCGACGTTTGGCCCCACACAGATTGGCTTTTGTGAGAGTTCCCGGTGTGGGGGAAGAAGGGAGGGCCCCTTCCCTGTGCTTGGTAGACACCTGTTCTCTGAGAAGAGACTACTAGCTGGCAGCATGGACAGCATGGAAGTGGCCGCTCAATCTGACGCTCTTACACAATTAAAGGGTTTTGTTTGTTCTCCGATGTCATCTCAGCACCGCCGAATTGTGGCCACACACGGCAGGAAATGGCTCTGTACGGCAGCCCTCAGGCCGATGCTCTATCCACCGAGCAAAACCGGTTTCGGCTTTTTATTTTTTAAATAAATATTTATTGTTTAGATTATTACAGTTATTCCTCTTTTTTCCCCCATAGCTTCCATCCCACCTTCTGCCCTTACTTCCCCCCCCTTGTCCTCATCCATAGGTGTATGATTTTTGTCCAGACTCTGCCCTGCACCCCTCTCACCCCTTTCCCCCTGAGAATTGTCAGTCCACTCCCTTTCTGTGCTCCTGATTCTATTATATTCACCAGTTTATTCTGTTCATCAGATTTTCAGTTCATTTGATTTGTAGATTCACTTGTTGATAGATGTGTATTTGTTGTTCATAATTTTTACCTTTACCGTTTTCTTCTTCTTCCTCTTCTTAAAAAGTACCTTTCAGCATTTCAAATAACACTGGTTTGGTGGTGATAAACTCCTTTAGCTTTTTCTTATCTGTGGAGCTCTTTATTTGCCCTTTCAATTTTGAATGTTAGCCTTGCTGGGTAGAGTAATCTTGGTTGTAGGTTCTTGCCATTCACCACGTTGAATATTCCTTGCCACTCCCGTCTGGCCCGCCTGGTTTCTGTGGAGAAATCAGCCTTAGTTCCTGCTTTATCAGGTGTTGATTTTGTTGTCCAAAACGATCCAGTCTCCCGGGCCTCCGTGGGCCAGGGTGGCTGGGGACGTGTCAGTGTCCACAGTCCGCCTTCCACGAGAGGAGCCCAGAACTGGGGCCAGGCTTCGTGGCGGGCCCCGGGCCTGCGGGGTCACCCTGCCAGAGACGCCTGCCCCCCCAATCAAAGCCAGGGGGCAGTCCACGAACCCCGCCCTCTGAAGCCTGATGCCCAAGCCCCAGGCGGGTGCCCTTTTAGAAAGCAGCCACCTTTTCTCAGCTGCAGGGGGTGTAGATCGGATGTTGTGGGGGAGGGGGGAGGGGGAGGAGGCACTTGCTGATAAAAAGGAAGACCCGACTCCAAACCGGAAGAATCAGAACACTTGCAAAAGGTGACTCGCCTGAGCGAGGAAAGCGCCGCATTCTCATTTTTCAAAAGCACATCATTGTTTGCATTCAGTGAAATTCCTTTCAGAAACATCCCACGTCCCAATTATGTTCAGCACATTCTAGCTAACATTTCGGCCGCCGTTCCAATTAACTAATGCCCCCAAGAGCCCTAATCGGCGCGGTTCGGAGCTCAATTGAGCGCAATCAAAGCTCATGAAATGAAGGGGGGAAGAATGCTTATTTCATGCAAATGCCGCGTATCACTCAGGCTTAATTTTACTGATAATATAAAGGTGGGACATTTTGAAGCGTCGCCGTGAATGAAACTTTTTAAAAGCGGCGCGAGAGTTATTTTATAAAATGCTCCCCCTTAGAAAAGCTGATTGCCCCAACGGTCTCAAAAATGGTTGTGCGGCATAAATGCCAAGTTCATTTCTATTTCCCTTTCGGAGGTAACTATCTTTCAAATCGCAACAGCTGGACTATTTAGCACAATCTGGTGAATCGGCGGCTGGCTCTTCCCCGGCCTCCCCGCGGGGCGCCTGCATTAGTCGGTGGCAGCCGTCCAACGAGCGACGCCCAGCCGGACGGTCGGAGCCCCGCTTCCTTTCCGAGGGGAGCGGGGAGGGCTGCAATCACATTTACCGCCTCCGAGGACGGGCGAGCGGCGAGATTTAAATCTGTCTTGATAAAGGAGCTTCCTGGGGAAACTTCCAGAGAGGACGGCCGTCTCCTCAGTCCCCCTTGTGTAAAAATAAGACGTCTGACTTTATCCCAAACCCATCCCGAGTTACAGAGGCGGTGGAGGGCTGTGGCATGGCCCTCGTTCCTTCCAGGCCGATGTTTTTCTGGAGATTGTTTTTAAATATATATATATTTTATTGAATTTTTACTGAGAGGGATAGAGAGTTAGAAACATCGATGAGAGACATCGATCAGCCGCCTCCTGCACGCCCCCTACTGGGGATGTGCCTGCAACCAAGATACATGCCCTTGACCGGAATCGAACCTCAGACCTCTCAGTCCGCAGGCCGACGCTCTATCCCAGTGATTCTCAACCCACTTAGCAACGAAAATAATTTTATGGTCGGGGGTCACCACAACATGAGGAACTGCATTAAAGGGACGTGGCATTAGGAAGGTTGAGAACCACTGCTCTATCCACTGAGTCAAACCAATTTCGGCTCTGGAGATTTTAATAATACACTTGTCCACCATTTTCCCAAGTAGACTCTTTTAAAAAAATATATTTTATTGGTTTCTTACAGAGAGAAAGGGAGAGGGATAGGGAGTTAGAAACATCAATGCGAGAGAAACATCCATCAGCCACCTCCTGCACACTCCACACTGGGGATATGCCTGCCACCAAGGTACATGCCCTTGACCGGAATCAAACCCCAGACCCTTGAGTCTGCAGGCCGACGCTCTATCCACTGAGCCAAACCGGTTAGGGCTCCCCAAATAGACTTTTAAACATAAAATGCCACTTCCTATATTACTACAAATTCTATTGCTTTTAACTGTCACACAGGTGGAACAGAGCCCATTTCTCTTAGCGTGGGCTAAAAGAATCGCCTTTCATTGGGGTACTTGTTACCACCCCATGTTAGCTCGGAGAACAAATTAGTTTGTCCACTCGGGTCAGCTTCCGTGTGAGGGGAAAAGAGCTGCATCTTTAAATGATGAGAAGTAAGTGTTCGACCCGAGAACGCAGCCACGCTTGGAAGTCCGACACCCGCTCTGGCCGAGCAGCTGCCCTCCCGCCGAACAGGAGGTCCTTGCAGGGGACAGAGGCCGGCACAGGCCGCGTCCACACCGAGCAGGATGCGCAGTCGTGCCTGGCACCCGGGCTGTAGGGTGGCAGAGATCGGTATAGTGCCTCCTGGCTTTGGTTTGGCTTTGGCTTTTTGTCTTGAAATAGCCCTTGCGAGAATGATCTAAAACGACCCATGAAGATATCTATTTGAGCGGATCATACATGACTTACCGGCATGTTGTGGTGAGAGAGAGAGAAAGAAAAAAAAACGACAAGAAATCAGGATTCCACACTTTCAGTCCTGTTGTCTGCTATTAACAAGTGGTTTGCCCTTGGACAAAACACCGCCTTCCTTAGTGTCCTCATTTGACAAGTGACCCCTGGAGTCCATGCTCCTCTTAACCGGATGGGGTTCCAGGCAGTGCCCCCTGACCCGGAGAAACGTGTTCCTCTGCCTCTCGGTGCATAGATGCAGCGAAATCGCCAGCTCTCCCTAGTCCGGTGCTCATCCACCGAGGAGTCCTCCAACTGCCACTTCCTTCCTTCCACTGACTCTGCAGTGGAGAAGCCTCCTGCAAGGCAGAGGGCCGATTCTGTGCACTGAGACCATTTCAGGACACTCCGGCCCGACAGTACAGGTTTCTGAGTTTTCCGTTCCGTCAACATCCGGTTGTTGCTGGGAGCACAGCCCCGGGAGCATCTCCTGGCAGTGCTCGGCTGGAGGCCGACGAGAAGGCTCCTTTAGGTGCGTCACCGCCCCTTTGCCCGCGGGCACTGCTGGCCTGAAACCCTCCACACTCCTGCACGAGTGGTAAAGGTCAGTAGGAGCTGATGCCCATGAGGAATGAGATGGGCACTCCTGTGCATGCCTGGAGCCGGGTGGCTGGCTTCCCTGCAGTGAGCTCACACCCAGGACAGTGGCACCAGCCTGGTGACGTGAGCTGCAGGCTGTGCGGCTTGGCATCAGCCCAGGGACACTGGGACTTCATGCCCTAGAAAGCCCTGGCCCTGTTGCTTCTCGGTCCGGGAGGCCACAGGAGAAACTTGCATGAGATGGCAAAGGCCAGAGCGTCGGGGGAGTCTTGCTTTTCACGCTGTTCCGGTTCACGCATGTTGTTGCCTCGCTGGCATGTGGCCGCGGCTGGGCCGGGGGCATGTGCGTTTCCCTGAGGAAGGGCCGGCCTCTCCCGCAGGCGGTCGGCATCGTGAGGACTAGCGATCGGGAGAGCCACGGGCAGTGCTGTCTTCTGCCTCTCGCACTTTCCATCCGTCCGTCTTCTCAGCGGCCAGGACCGCCCACTTCCTGCCCAGCCTCTGATGCAGAGGCAGCAAAGCCAAATAGACCGCCGCCCGAGGTCTGTCCCCTGCGATACATCCCTCCTGTCATCATGGCGGCTGTGCTTCTCTGGCCGTTTCCCAATGGACACAGCCTGGCAGGGGTCAGGCGGGATAGGAGAAAGCCAAACCGGGGACCCCCGGGAAACTCTGTCCCGCTCTGAGTCCCAGAGTGTAGTAACGGACACCTTGGAAAGTCGGGTCCTGGGCCAAGTGTCGTGGTGTTTCTAAGGGGCAGGGCATTGCCAGATGGAGGCAAACGTAAAGGAACGGGTCCTCACGAGAGCTAGCTTTTCTCTCCCGACCCTCCCTGCTTTTCCCGCCTCCGAGCAAGACAGAGTTCCACGCGGGTCACTTCCTCATGCTGAGGATGTCACGCAGGATCGCCGGAGAGCCAGGCGGAGTGGTTTTCAAGATCTGGATAAATCTAGCGCTGGCCAGACCGTGATGAAACCGGGGTCCTTGGGTTGAGGATTCTTGGACCCTGCAGACAGTTTTCTGATCATTCACTCTGTTTTGTCATGTGAGAGAGACCTGCAGACCGACTCACTCTGAAGCCTTGGTGTCTGCCCATTCAGGTACAGTGGTACCTCCAGATACGAGTGCCCTAACATACGAGATTTTTGAGATACGAGCCGTTGAGCGAGCGATTTCTGCTTTGAAATACGAACAACATTTGAGATAGGAGTAATCACGAGGATCGGCTGGCTGCACATGACCCACCAGTTTACCACGACTCGAGCATCTCATAGTTTCCCACGCCTCAAGGTTACGGAACGAATTAAACTCGTATCTCGAGGTGCCACTGTAATGGGCATTGACTTGCTCACTAACCCCCCAGATGGTTCTGCGCCGGCTGCTGGCTGGGGTACACCTGTGAACAGAGCTGAGGCGTTCTGTTTCGGGGACACTCACCCGGTATTTGAAGAGACAGACGTTAAACAGCAAACGGCACAGCGTGTCACTGTAGCTGCGGTAAAGCCAGCAGGAGGCAGCACGGAGTGGTAGCGGAGTGTCTCACCGGCCGATCGGACCTGCTCCAGGAGTCAGAGATGGTAGAAACCAATGCCAGGTGAGGGGCTGGTAGGAGAGTGGGCAGCCATGGCCTGCTCTGCAGAGATGGGCGGGCGTGTGCTGCCTCCTGGTTAGCATCCTGGCGTTTGCCAAGGAGACAGATGAGTCCACACAGCCCCTGGCCTGCCGACCACACGCCCCTCAGCCTTCAGGCACCAGGTCAGCTGCCCAGGACCTGCAAGCAGTGGCTTCTGACCTTGACTTCTCCGAGGAGGAGGAGGTGCCGACTCCCTAATTGCCTGCCACGTGGCAAGAGCGTTTCAGGACACCCCTTTCCACCGGGAAGCGTCACCCATCAGCTTGAGAAGCCCCGTTTCTTGTGTCAGAAGAGAAGAGGAATGAACTGCATGTGCCATGCAAGAAGAGATTTCTCCAAAAATCATGGTTCTCCTTTTTCGAAAAGGTTATGGTAACAGCATTTTAGTGTCCTCCCCGAGTTCTCCCACCTGCCCTCCTTCCTCCCCCGGCCCCCCATTTCTGAGCAGAACTCACCCGGTGTCTCAGTGGCCCCTCGTGATGGGGAGACGTGCTTCCCTCCTCCACGCGGTCTCCCCAGAGCTAACTGCGGCCAGCTGTGCCAGGGACATAGGCAGGAGGGGGTCACTGGCTCGTTGGAGGCGGGGCAGGAGTCTGGCTCAGGCAGTGGGGGGTCCGCGCATGCCCCTCGGCTTGGCACTTCCCTAGGAGAGCGTGTCATTACGCAGGTAAGTGCGTTTGGCCTTTTAACACCTCCGCCGTTCATTGCTCTGACTCTCCCTCCTCCCGCCGCCTCCTTTCTTCTGGCTTTGTGCTCCCAAATCTGTAACCTGATCGCTTCGTCTCTGTAAATGGCTGGCACCTCCGAGACCACTTTGCGCATGTTGCTTAGACTTTAGAATAAACGTCTTGGGGGTGTTTTGTCCGTCTGAATCCAGGAGCAGGAAAGACATACTTCGCTCTCTGCTTTTAATGGTGGTGTTGTTTAACTCTTCATTCTCCCCCACCCCGCCCCAGGCCTCCCAGTGACCCCGGATGGAGGAGACCGAGCCTGGGCCGTGAAAACCAAGCCGAACCAGTTGTAGTTTTAGATCCTGTTTCCACACATGAACCCCAGACCAAAGACCAGGGTGCCGAGCAAGAGCCTACGCCACGCAAGGATGATGGCGGCGACATTCAACCGGAAGACAAAGACGACAGCGCTGAGACAATGAGAGACACGGACAGCTCCAGCTGCTGATCCTACAGCCGAAGGGGACACACGTACAAGTCCGTTTCGACGAGCACATGTTTAGTTCTAGAGACATTCTTCTTGTCCCTGGACTCGGGAAAAAACAGGTTCTTCTCTGATGTCACTTTTGTAAGTAGTTCGCCTAACAATATACTAGTAAGCAAGCTGTTTAGCAAAATGCACCTTGTAGGTAGTTTTTTATATTCATAGGGATAAGGTTGTTTTTTTTTTTTTTTCTTCTTCCCAATGTATGGAGTATGACTTCTTTTAGAAAGTTACAGAAAACACTGGTGTTTCTGTCCTTTGCATTCATGTACATACCACGATTCAAAGGTAGCGCTGAAAGTGTGTAGGGCTGTGGATAACTGGATAAACAGAACCGAACAATTGATTTAAAAAGCCCTCAAATGAGCTGCTTTTTCGGATCCAATCCTCTTTGATGGAGAAACCGCAGTTAGCATGGGAATTATTAGGCATGTGGCATACAAGTTACTTGCTAGGATGTACTGAGATACACTTAAAAGCTGGTGTCAAACCAGTGGCCCCAGGATCAGGGTTAGTTATGCACACTGTTACCTACGGGATGAAAATAACCTGCTTTGAATTCAAGGTCTTTGGTGGGAATGCACTGCTGGTCCGGATGCAGAATCGAGGTGCAGCCCAATCCTTGAATGTAGCAGAGTCTTACCTGGGCAAACCCTCTGCTCTGTGCTATGAGTTCATTTGTGTTTCCTCGTACACTCATGGGCACACGCACCATATTTCACCACCGTTCCTACGTGCAGGGAAGAGAAGCGACAAGCAGACACTTTCCCTTACTGCTGTTCTACATCACACGGGTTTGTTGTTTGTTTTTTTTGTTGTTGTTTTTGTAAGAAATTAAGTGGTAGTTAGTCTCTAAAAAATCCAATGTTTCGGTCTACCGCAGTGAATCCATAGGAATGTAATCAGGGATTAAAACACACATGCACACATGTAAGCAGCTTTTCAAAGCCGATTGTTTCCAAAGTGGTGTTTATTTAAAATAAGTGGTCACGTACTTGAGTGCACATTTTTTACGACAGTGATTCCGTCACGGTAATTTTGCTATTAAAGCAAGCGGAAGGTTTCGTTTTGTTAGCATGTAGCCGTCAGGTGTGGCTCACCTAAGGGCCAGAGGAAAAGATAGTAATAATTGCAGTAGTTGTATTGTACTTGATTTTTTGCACTTGTACTTGATTTTTTGCACGTGTACTTGAAGGAGGGAGGCAGGCAGGCAGGGACGCGTCCTTCCTCGACCTGGGCACCATGATCTTCCTGTAGGCCGGTGATGCCGGTCTGTTTCCGGGTCCTTCCAGGGACGACTCTTACAGTTACTTGTGTTAACGCGCGCTCGCAGGATGCTGCTGTGTGCGATGCGCTCCCTGCGGACTGCGTTCGTTCACCCACCCGAGTTCTGTTCTGCTGTGATGTGAGCTCTCCTCACCCCACTCATTAAAAAGCACCCACAGGTTCCCACTGAAGGCCATGTGTGGTTCTTGACGTGTTTGGTTCGGTTCCCCCCATGGGACATGCTTTACAAAGGAAAGTACAGAAGCGCTGAGCGCGTCCGTCACTTTTAATAACCCTCCAAGTGGGGTGTCCTGAGGACCTGATTCCCGGGGCTGCGTGCTGCCCTCCCTCCTGGGTCTGTCCTCAGCCCCCCGGCGCGTGCCACACACATTTAGGACCAGGAGGGTGTGTGCTCCGGTCTCAGGCTCGTCACACACGTGACAGAACGGGGCCGTGAGAGAAGCAGCCTTGCTTCCAGGGTGGGGAGTGACTGTGGGGGGCTGCATCAGGCCAGGCAGCTGCCGGTAACTGGTATTTTCACTCTTGCCTTTTTTCTTTTCTTTTTTGTTTCCATTGATTTGCATAGAGAGTGGGAAAGGGAAACACATTTTTTTTTAGATGCAAAATTTCTAGTATAATACATGATCCTCAGTAAACATATTAGCGAACATGATCTAGGAATGTGTAAAAAGAATCACGTTGGTTTGGCCCAGTTATGTAAGACGAGTTAAAGGTTAAAAATACCAATAGTGTAACTTATTACATTAACAGATTAAAGGATAAAAATATTAAATCAACTTAATATGAAGCAATACCAGTTATTAATAAAATCCAACATTGGTTCATGTTTTTTAAAAAACACAACTCTTGATAAACTAGAAATAGAAGAAAATTATCCTATCCTAATTTAAAAAAAAAAAAAAAAAAAAAGGCAAGAACACTCCTGCCCCTAGCTGGTTTGTGGACCAAAGGGTCCCGGGTTTGATTCCAGTCAAAGGCACAGACTTCAGTTGCAGGCTCCTCGCCAGTCTGGGCCCTGGTGGGGCGTGTGCAGGAGGCAACCCATCTATGTGTTTGGCTCAGTGGCTAGAGCATCAGCCTGTGGACTGAAAGGTCCCAGGTTCGATTCTGGTCAAGGGCATGTTCCTTGGTTGCGGGCACATCCCCAGTAGGGGGTGTGCAGGAGGCAGCTGATTGATGTTTCTCTCTCATCGATGTTTCTTTCTCTCCTTTCCTCTCTGTAAAAAAATCAATAAAATATATTAAAATTTTTTTTTTAAGTTAAAATGCTACCTACCCACTGGCGGCCCCGTCCTCAGGTGCGGTCAAGGTGAACGGGCTGCGCTCTGGGTTGAAATTGAAGTGCTGACCGGGTTGAGGTCATCAGTCACCTCATGGGTTAGTTTATTTAACTCTTTACTTAGTTGTACATTTTCCTCTCTGGTTTCACTCATCCAGTTATCATTTGTATCACAGCTCCAGGGCATGCTCTTATATGACCTCCCATGTTTCGTGCATGAGTATATGAACGCTCATGTACATGTGCAAAGGCTATGTGAGCAGTCTGTTCCTCCTGCCTTGAAGATGGACTTTCCCTCCACTTTCTTACAACACCCCCGCCCCCCCATTTGCTGTCAGCAGCAGGAGAGGGACAGCAACCACAGCCCGGGCGCTCTTGTTCCGGCATGGAGTGAGACCCCACTCCTCCGGCCCGGGCTCTGGGAGACTCGGCCCTCGAACCGACCTGGAGTCACTGCTTCGAGGGAAAGGCCTGGGCATCAGACCATGACTTTCCCTGTTGGTCCTTGTCAAGAGGAGAGGTCCTAGTGTGTTTAGCGAAAACAGAATATACCAGAATCTCAATTTAGCCGACTCTCCCACAGGCCAGTCCATAGCAATCTATATATGATGTTTGGGTAAAGCAAACGATAACTTTGAACAGAGAATCTTAAGCCGTACAGAGCAGGTGGTATCTGTAGGTACGTGAGTGAGTTCATTTCTGTGCCTTCTCTGCTGGCTCCCAGCGAGGGGGTGGGGGGTTGGTAGGCAGGGGGGAGGTGTTGGGCAGTCACCCTGCACGTGTACTGTCTGCAGTCACCTGTCAGGTGCTGTCATCTAAGTAAGTGAGCGTTTAGTTCCCTTAAGGATAGTTACCCATCCACGCATGTGTTTACTCACTCTCCTCACTCCTGTCCGGAGAAGGACTGAAGGAGACTCCTAAGGATACGCATCATCAAGAAAAACTCACATGGAGATTGAGAGGAGGGAATCGGGCAAAGGCAGCTGCTTGGTGAAACTCTTCCTTCTGCGTGAGGTTGTCCGTGCTCCCGAGCACAGGTGTGTCAGGGAAACACAGACGCACCCATGTTCCTGGCGCAGAGACCGGCTTTTCAGAGCTGTTCTCCTTTGGAAAGTGGGAAGTGTTTGCCCCGAGTGTGGAGCCGGCGACCAAAGTCCCCGATACTTTTATCAGGTCACCCCTTCCCTCCCCCGTGGACAGAGCCGGTACGTAAACAGAACCTCCTGGAAATGCGCGGCTGAGACAGACAGACCACACACAGGCAGAAAATCTACGTGTGTATTTCACTAACGGTACAGCAGACTTTAATGGTTCCGGTTCACCTAACGGTACAGAGAGGCAGCACACGAGACAGGGACGTTTCAGAGCAAAAACTGGCATGAAGCACAGGAGCCTGGGAAGTCTGAGAGCAGAACCGGGAGGAAGAAGACACGCTTCCGACCTGCTGGCCTGACACCGCGGATGTGGCTGTCGGGGGTGGGACGCCTGGTCCGGAAGGGGCCGGGGCTCAGGTGGAGTCGTCCTGTAGGACTTCCGTGGGGAAGATGGGCTGCAGGCGCCCGGGCGGCTCCCCGGCCGGGGCAGCCTTTTCGTCTTCCTCGCTCAGCTGCACGAAGGTGAGTTCCTCCCGGAAGCCTGTGAGGAAGCAAGGGCAGCGCTGGTTACTGGCCCGGCCAGGGGGCCAGTTCTGACGCTGTTGGATCTAAAGGTCACCCTCAGAAGTGCCCAGGGGTGTCCCTCCGCCATGTCAGGGAGGGTTCCGGAACCATCCACCTGGGCCTGTTTGGGTTTTACATGAACTGCAATGCGCTTGGTCTTCTCGGTGTGCACCCTCACACAACCTTCCGGGGCATTCTGCCTGCAGCGGACCCGGGCGGTGACTTAGCGGGGAGGGCTACGAGGAAGGAGGTAAAGGAGAGGGAAGGCCAGTCCTGTGCGTGAGCACAGGCCGCTGCTGACCACGCCAGGGTGAGTGAGTGCAGACTTAGACGGTTCCGGTTCACCTAATGGTACAGGAGAGGCAGCACACGAGGCAGGGAAGTTTTAGAGCAAAAACTGGGATGAAGACCGTGTTTTCTTAGCCGGTTTTCTGGCGCTTGGCTAGTTAATATTTACGGGGCACTGTCTGAGCATTCTCATTCATCTGCGCATCCATTCTGGGAAGCCTGCCACCAGGGAGGGCTGGTCCCCAGTCAGTGGGGTCCTTTTTGATGCCCCGAGATGGCTGTCTCCCTCGTGGTAGGTCTGGCTGGAGATGTGGTAAGTCAGGGAAGGAGCCTACGGCTTCCGTGAGTCAGTACAGTGGTACCTTGAGATACGAGTGCCCTAACATACGAGATTTTTGAGATACAAGCCGTCGAGCGAGCGATTTTTGCTTTGAAATACGAGAAACATTTGAGATAGGAGTCATTGCACGGATCGGCCGGCTGCACACGAACCACCAGTTTACGGCGACTTGAGCGTCTCATAGTTTGCCACGCCTCAAGGTTATGGAACGAATTAAACTCGTATCTCGAGGTGCCACTGTATGACATAAAGAATCACCAGGGGATGTGTAGGGAGAAGACAATGTTACCTGCTTGAAACAGCAAGCCTGTGTCCCACACCGAACAGCACCAAGTGATTCCTGACTGCCTTTACGTGACTCAGAAATGGCCTCTCCGTTACATCTTCCTTTTCTGTGAACCTTGGGGTGTGTTTCAAGATCCCTGACCCATGTTAAACATGGCCAACCTATAATCACAAGTTCTGTTGGTCTCTGTATTTTTTTCCTCTTTCATGTATGTGTTGAGTCATAAAGTAGGACTGGCCCCTTGCTTCCACTGGTGTGCTCCACAGAACATTCTCTGACGTGTCTATCTCCTTTCAGAGATTTCATTTATAGCACCCAAGAAAATGTCATGTTTTAACTGCCGGCACTATTTAAATAACATACGCTGTCTGCAGTAGACCAATTCATTTATATTCTATCCTAAAATACGAAGTAGCTTTAGAATTCCACAACAACTGTTGGTTTCTTTTAATGTCTCTGTGTGCCACCAATGTACTTCTGGCCGTCACCATTGATAATGTAAAAAAGTAAAACTGCGTTATCTGGAGTATTTCTCTCCTATTAAGCCAGTGGACAAGGTGATTGGACCCATGTGCATGTACAGAGGTTTCGTGCCCTAAGTGATGGGTTCATTTCTCCCGAGACCACGGCCTTCCCCAAAGTACAATGTTAAAATGAACCCGCTGCCTCCTTGTCTTAAGGAAAACGAGTGACTTCCAGAAGCCACGAGGCGTTTTCCTGTGTTGTGTGCAGAGAAGCCTCGGCTCTGATTTGTACGGCAACAAAAGGGAGGCGTGGGGACCCCAATCAATCAATCCCGCTGAAAAGCATCACGCAGCCTATTTATCCAGGCAAACAGCCGGCCGCAGTTTTAAACGTTCAGGTAAATAGATAATCCATTAAGGAGACAATGCGCATTGTGGCACATGCCATCCCGGCTTGTCAGCTCTTGTGTCTGGTCCGTGGAGTCCCCGGCCCTCCTGCCGGGGGCCTTCTATTCCCCTCTCCCCCTCTTTGTTCTCCGATTCACAGGCCAAGCGGAAACAAAGCCGGGAAGCAGGCACCTACCCAGGGTTCCGTTCTGCACAAGCTCTTCCTCTATGGCGAAAACGCGGTTGTACTTGGTCACCCGCTCTCCGCGAGAGAGACCTCCCAGCTTGATAAACTGGACACCCAGCCCTACGGCCTTAAGCAGGGAAAAACAACTTATTTATTTTTATTTCATTAGTTAGTTAATTTTTTTAATTTCAGAGAGAAAGGGAGAGAGAGAGAAAGATAGAAACATCAATGATGAGAGAGAACCACTGATTGGCAGCCTCCTGCACACCCCTTACTGGGAGGTTGAGCCCGCAACCCAGGCAGGAATCAAACCTGGGACACTTTACAGGCTGAGGCTCTATCTACTGAGCCAACCAAGGGCAAAAAACAACTTCTTTGAAATGGAGAAGTCACACTTTGCTGAAAGGACACTGTCCCTGTGTGCTTCTTGGGTGTTTTTCTTTCTTTTCTTTTTTTAAATATATTTTATTGATTTTTTTACAGAGAGGAAGGGAGAGAGACAGAGAGCTAGAAACATCGATGAGAGAGAAGCATCCATCAGCTGCCTCCTGCATGCTCCCTACTCGGGATGTGCCCGAAACCAAGGTACATGCCTTTGACTGGAATTGAACCTGGGACCCTTCAGTCTGCAGGCCGACGCTCTATCCACTGAGCCAAACCAGTCTCGGCTGGGTGTTTCTCTTATCACTTCATTTTTTTGGCCTCACATAGGCAAGGGGCTGTTGAAAGCTGAGGGTGTCTGACAGAGAGTGTGGCTGCATCCCACACCTTACTGGTGGTACCCCAGAACACGCTGGCCTTTCTCCCTTCATTTTAGGAGGTGAGGCAGCAGGCGCACAGCCCCCAGCCATTTAAGTGTGCTCTCATTGCCCTCAGGACTCCCCTTTTTTTTCTTTTTAAAAGGTCAGAGTTCAGCTCTTTGCACAAAGGAGAAAGCAGCCTATTTTGTAAAAGGTTACTGGACCTTCTCCGCCAAAGCCTGTGTTTCTGGGAAATACCAGTTCCCGGTAAAAGCCGTGTTTGGGCGATGCTGCCGTCGACCGGCCTCCGGCACTTACCAGGTCCACGAGGCTGTCATCAGAAGACTCCCCTTCCGTGCTCCCGAACACAGCCACGTGCTTCTTACCTGCAGGCAGAGGGGCCTGGTCAGCTTCCCCAGGACAGAAACCATCTGCATATGCATGAGCCTCTGAGAGCAACATGCAAAAATGGCCAGAGATTTCCAAGTTTCCCGTGACAATTCGATTGTGCGACCGCCTAAGAATTCTAACCCAAATATTTCCTCTCCCCGAGCCCCATATCTCAAAAATCTCATATGTTAGGGCACTTGTATCTCGAGGTACCACTGTACCAAGAGGAGGTTTCACTTAAGGCAAGAAGACGTGAGGGGTCAGGAATAGCGAGCCACGTAACAGACCATGACTATTACGTGGCAAAGCATTCGAGGCTGAGGGAGCAGCGTGTTGAAAGACCTCAAGGTGGGAAAAGTTGGAAACTTTTGAGGAATAATAATTTAAAAAAAGCCAGTGGGGGCAAATGGATCCCTGTCCTGTGAGGTGCAGCTGAGAGGGTCGTGGCCTTCTCTACAGGAGATGCCTCCGGGGCTGGGACCGGCAGGGGGCGCTGTGGAGTGCAGAAACTGCTTCTATTGTCGGCACCAGCTCTCAGGGGCGGCGGGGTTGGCTCTTTCCATGCCAGGTTTAGCCTGTTTTCGGCTTCCTGTGGCCGCGGCGTTTGTACTCACTGTCCAGGAGGCGGCCGATCTCCACCAGGTCGGACATGGTGGTCTGGTTGGTGTGCTTTATGATCCGCCCGCTGGACCGGGGCGTGCTGACGCTGCGTTCCTCCAGGAGTTTGGAGATGCTCTTGGAGGCGCTCCCCGCGATGATGTAGCACCTGGAACCAAGAGCGTTATAGAGGCTGTCCCACTGATCCGCGTCCTGGGTGAACAGGCAAGGATTGACGGTTACAGGCTGGAACCCGGCCACGGAACCACAGGAAGCATGCAGCACATACGGTTGGTTCTGCAGCCCGCCTCTCTGAGATCACACAAGGGCTTGCTTTCGCCCCTGCGGCTGAAGGCTGCCTACCCCTCGGTCACACCGGCTAACGAGCTTCTCGGGACAGAAACCGAACACGATTACACGGGAGCGGAAAGATCTAGGGAGTAACGTGTTTACACACACTAGTTGCCATGCTCCACGTTGGTTCCGAAGCTCTTCAAACCCGGCTTTCCTCGCCCACTGCCCTGTCCGGAAGGTTGCTAAGGACTGGCTGGGGAGGAGGTATATGTTTGTGTCTGGTGAGCAGACATGATGCAAGTGCTAAGCTCAGGCTGTGTCTCCTGCAAGCGCCGGGGTGGAGCGGAGGCTGTGAGAGGGAAGACGGGCCTGAGAGACCCTGGGGCTCCCAACCAGACCCCGCCCTCTTTCTGCCCCCCCAAAAGGAAACCTTGTGTTATCTCAGAGAGGGTGTCTGCTCCCTTTATCTAATGCTCCCCCATTCACGAACCAAGAATTTCAGTTGTGCTCTTAAAGGGAGAAAGATGGTCTTCTGTGGCACATAAACCCTTGTTAGAGGCACTACCCTGAACAGATTAAAATAAGTCAACCCTTTAAATATATATATATACAGTGGTACCTCGAGATACGAGTTTAATTTGTTCCGTAACCTTGAGGCGTGGGAAACTGTGAGATGCTCAAGTTGCAGTAAACTGGTGGGTCGTGTGCAGCCGGCCGCGAGGACTCCTATCTCAAATGTTGCTCGTATTTCAAAGCAAAAATCGCTCGCCCAAGGGCTCGTATCTCAAAAATCTCGTATGTTAGGGCACTTGTATCTCGAGGTACTACAGTATGTGTGTGTATATGTATGTATATATACATATGTATGTATATACATACATATACACACATACTTATACATATATATACACATATATACATATACATACACATATACATATACATATATAGCTTTGTTACTCTCCTGCATATGTAATAACTAGATTTAGGTTAAAAACAGTTGGCCTAGTGCCGTGGTTGGCAAACTGCGGCTCGAGAGCCACATGCAGCTCTTTGGCCCCTTGAGTGTGGCTCTTCCACAAAATACCCTGGCCTGAGGGAGTCTATTTGGAAGAAGTGGCGGTAGAAGAAGTTTAAGTTTAAAAAATGTGGCTCTCCAAAGACATTTCAGTCGTTGTCCTGTTGACATTTGGCTCTGCTGACGAATGAGTTTGCCGACCACGGGCCTAGTGGCAGTCCAGCTGCCATGAGCACTTGAACGTGACCTGTGATTAACCCATTGAAGCTCCGGCTAGCACAGCGGGCTCAGTGGCCCTCAGTCACGTTGCTTGTAGATGTGTGGCTGCCCCTGAAGTGCCTGCGGATAGCGTGCTTCATTCCCTGGACAGGCACTAGCCTAGGTCCGTGTATTTCTACTATTCACTTGTTTAGTAAGCGCCTTTTCCCGTAAATGCCGGAAGCAAGCGACTCATTCCCAGCCCAAATGACAGCCCCTTTCACAGGACCGGTCCAAAAGAATGAGGTTCCACTATAAAATTCAAGGCGAATCTTCTTACCTCTTTCCTGAAAGGATCAATTAAGGCAATAATTGAAGGGAACTTGCTGATCAGATCCACGTACAGGTCAACCATCTCAGTGGTGTTTTTGTAGGTTCCCACCATCACTTCGTACTTCCCCTTGCTCTGGCGAGTGTAAGGAAGATATTGGAGTTACCCTCACTGAATTCCTCAAATGTTAAAAATGGGGTTCAAATACATTTTCATATAGAAGACTGCAAGCAGATCCTTTTCAGGCCATATTCACATAAGAAATGTACCCCTTTTACTTTTAACATGTTACATATTAACTTGGGGAAAGCAAGGCACCACTCCCTTAGATGCCCCAGTGACATCAGATCAAGTCTTCTGCACACAAAAAACTAAGAGTAAGAGGGGAATGATTTCTTTGGTAGGTTTCTGATGGGGTTTGGTGCCCATTAGGTAAATGGGCAACAGCGTAAGTTCATAAAACAAACCACAGCGCCACGCACACCTGCCCACTGGCCAGAACCCACCATCTTCCAACTCCCACTGCACAAGCAGATTTCTTCTACTGGGAATATTCTAGAATTTGAGAGCAGGGCGAGGCTTTTGAAAGAGAGGGTGATTTCTGTGAAGGCACCCCTTTCTCAGCGTGCAGGTTCTCGTAGTACCGGTACTGTCTTGAAAGGGTAATTCTCGTGCACCCCGCTTCATCTGAAGTCTAGTGAGCCCCCAAATTATTAGGTTCAGGGGTTAGCAGCGCTACGGGGGGTTCTCTGTAAAACAGCACCTTTCCCCCAGGTCTGTGTTCAGGGGTGGCACCTGGGATACCGAGGGAGCTGGAAGGGAACAGAGTGGCTGTATGGTTTGCTAGTGACTTCCTGCTGCTGACGCTAATGGACTGGGTTCCATTGGGATTAAGCCGGTTCTTAAGAAATCCATAATGCACAGGATTTCATAACCTTTTTCACAGAGAAGAGCATCAAGGACTTTTAGTACCTTTGTTGTTGTTGTTAATCCTCACCTGAGGATATTTTTCCATTCTTTTGATTTTCAGAGAGAGTGGGAGGGAGGGGAAGAGACCCACAGAGAGAAACATTGACGTAAGAGACACACATCGATTGGTTGCCTCCCGCACTCGCCCCAACCAGTGCCAGGGATGGAACCTGCCCTTGACTGGAATCGAACCTGGGACCCTTCATTTCTCAGGCTGACACTCTATCCACTGAGCCAAACCGGCTAGGGAAAGAACTTTTAGTTTCTATACTTGAAGGTTTTAAACTCTGATCTTGCCAGAAGGAAATGCTAGACTTTGAACTAACATTATTGTAAGAATTATCTGATGTCAAGCGAATGTATTTTACTCAGTCTGAGCAATAAATACCCATTCAAGTTAGCACTAGGCGTCAGTATATTCATAGTTCTTGGTACACACTGCTGATGAAAACATGCAATTAGTTTTCTTAATGGTATGCTTAGGGACCAATCATTATTGAAGAACAGGAAAGTACATTAAATATTCCTTTATGTGCTTAGTTTCTTTAGAAAAGTAAAAGAACTTTTAGAAATCGGCTGAAACTTAGGGTTCTATATACTGTTCAGATTTTCCTTTGAAGTTGGAAGTTAGAATGCTAAATCAAAGCCAAAGTCTATTTGGTCATGCCCCCTGAATTTGACATTAATTACCAAGTCACCGTAAATGCATCTGAATGTGCTGAGCATTTTCTAAAACCTGGCCTCGGCATTTACGTATTTGAAAATGGGAAGTATGTGTATGTGTGTAAAACAGACAACCTATAATAGCTTTCCTAACGGAACTATTTCCCACACTCAAAGACTAACGGCTGATAGAGTCCCCCAAGGAAGTGAGGGCTGCAGCATTCTTAAATAAAAGCTGTTTTCCATTCTCTTGCTTTTTTAAAATAACTTCATGCGGTGTGGTCCCTAGGTGAAGTTTCATCACAAACACTCTGGATAACACTGTGATGGGCTTAATTGGGTATATTCTCTAAATATACCCATAAACTTCAATAATTTGGAAATCTATACTAATAAAAGAGTAATATGCTAATTAGACTGGACATCTTTTGGACGTCCTTCTGGACAAAGCCACGTGGCACAGGCTAAGGCAGAAGTAGTTAGAGGTGATCAGGCTGGCAGGGGAGTAGTTAGGGGGCCATCAGGCCAGCAGGTAGAGGCAGTTAGGAGTCATCAGGCTGGCACAGGAGCAGTAAGGGGCATCAGGTCGGCAGGCAGAGGTGGTTAGGGGTGATCAGGCAGGCAGGCAGGCAGTCAAGCAGTTAGGAGCCAGTGGTCCCAGGTTGCAAGAGGGATGTCTGACAGCCGTGGGATCAGGCCTAAACCAGTGTCAGACATCCCCTGAGGGGTCCCAGGTAGTAGAGGCTGCAGGCTGGGCCGAGGTACATGCCCCTCACCCCATCCACGAATTCCATGCACCGGGCCTCTAGTAGTTTTATATTTAAAAAGTGAGTCACGGCACAAACTTCAAGAGCCATGTGTCTAGAAGGGTTTATCAAGTCACAGTCACAATGGATCTACTTTTCACGCTGGACAAATTCAGCATTTACCAACCAAGTGATTGTACTCGGCAAAACATCCCAGTACAGAAATTATGTCTCAATGGCTCTCATGATTGGCAACGTAAGCAACCCATTCTAGTCACTTTTATTACAGAATGTCTCCATGTACTTAGCATGTTTTCTGTTCATTTTTAAAAGTCATGTATATGGTGACATTATTCTCTGGTCAGTAACTAACGTGGCTTTCTCAACTCCATTTATATTTGGGACCCTCCACCCCCCTCAGATGAACAACAACGAAAAAGGATCTGTTTGAAAAATACACAGATCGGCTCTTCCTCCGAGTTCTCACTTAAAAATAACGTGACGTCAACAATACGCCAAAGTTCCGGAGAAGAAACTTACATAGTCCACCAGCTCGTGCGCCGCACAGTTGATGGCCAGATACATGTTCGTCCCCAGTTCCAGCCCCAGGTTCGCACAAATGCCTTGTATGAGGAGCAGGGGCTGCTCTATGGTGTCGTAATTGATGGTCAAGCAGCCCAGATGGGACATCTTGCCAGTGATGGGCTGCTGCAAGGTCAAAGGCAAACGATCCATGTAAACACAGCGCGTCAACGTTCTGGGAGTCTCCCGTGTTGGGCACATTTTAGAAACATCTCTGGGGGGAGGGGGGTCCCTCCTCTGATTCTGGATTAATCCTCTGTCTCGGTCCCCCTCCCCTCCTGGTGACCTCTGGGCATAGGTTGGCCCCGTGGTGTCTGGGAGTAATTTTCTTAGGTTACTTGGCTGAGGATTCGGGCAGGGTCTGGAAAACACACTTTCCTGTCTTCTGGGGGCGCATGTTACCGCTTTACTGGCTCTGCCCTGGCTCACCGGGCTGCACCCCCAGGTTGGTGAGTCTCCAGGCTGTCCCTGCAAACGTCTGTCCTGACTGTCCCTCACTCCGCCCTCTTCCCCCAGACCTGCTCTTTCCCGTGTTCCCTTTTCCTTATTAGAATGTAACTGCTAACGCTGGGCACTGCGGCCCTCCTTCAGGAGAGGGTTCATTTTAGAAAAGACTGAAGACTTGGGCTCAGAGGATGCAGCTGAGGATGGATTTCAGCGGAAGAAGATCTGAGGAAGCAAAGGGCCCCGGGTCAAGGCAGCCACATGCTTCTCCTGGGAGGTCAGCCTTGATGAACGGCTACTGTGCGATTATAACCAAGTTGAAGCGATATCAGTAATTCTGAGGGCTTAAGTATGTGTATGAGAGAGGGGGGGGGGGAGGGAGGGAGAGAGACAGAGAGAACCACACTCAAGAGCAACTGTGAACTTAAGGTATAAATATCCTCTTTTTACTGGCAATAGCTCTAGTTAATTCTAAGAACCATCAACATTTTTATTGTTGTTGTAAACTTCACTGGAGGATGTTTTTCCCATTGATTTTTAGAGAGAGTGGGAGGGAGGGGAGGGACAGAGATAGCATCCATGTGAGAGAGACACACAGATTGGTTGCTGCCTGCACGTGCCAGGGCCAGGGATCGAGCCTGCAACCAAGGTACGTGCCCTTGACTGGAATCAAACCCGGGACCCTTCAGTACGTCCAACATCTCTAATGCCAGTGAGAGGAACCTTCTACTCGACAAAGGAGGCGCTGGGGAAGTTCTGTGTTCAGAGCACCCACAATTCCAAAGGACCCCTGATCAAGTTCAACTTGTCTCCCCAGGCTCTTGCAGCCGGCATGCAAGTTTTCCCAAGAGCAGTGCGCCTAACTCCCCTGGCAAAATCCGAGATCCGGCAGTGTGTCATCGGAAATGGTGCCTCGGTGCCCTCGGGGACCAGACATAATGAGCGGCTTTCTGTGCCTCTCTCTCCTGTAGTCCTCTGATTAAAATCTACAGCACCTGATATGCCTTTCACCTCGTTAGCGGAGACATTCACGGTGCCTCAGGTTTCAGACGTAACCCTGTTACTCAGAATGACGTCAGCTGGCCAGACACCTGCCGGCAGCGAAGGCCGGGGCCGGCCGGCTGGCAGAAAGGCCGGGCGGAGTGGTATTCCAGCTCTCGGTGGCTCCCGGTTCAGTGTAGACTCCCTCCTGCATTAGCTCTGGTCCCAGAGCGGAGTGACTGCGAGAGAGCCCAAGGGCAGGGAATATGTGGATGAAGTGTGTCACATACAAGGGTGGCTACCAAAGGCATACACTGACCTGCCCTCTTTTGCCTCCATTATGCCCTTTCTTCGTCTCTGTCTTTGGAGGAGGGGGCTGTGGGACAGAAGAGAGCGGGGTATCACTTCTCTGTGGGCAGCAAGCAAAGCTCAGGGCCTCTGGCCTCTGGGGCCCAGCCAGTCACACTGTGAATCACACACACACACACACACACACACACACACACACACTCAAAAGCCAACCCCCGCCCCCTTGTAGGAGCCAGCCACTCTCTACTTTTATAAACCCTAAAATACTTCTCAAAATCAGGCACATGTTCTCACTAGTTCATCCTTACCTCCTGCCTCCAATCAGACCTATGGGGCATATGGATGCTTGTTCGTGCATTTCTACTCATATAAATGAAGTGTTACTCATGCAAAGTCCCCTCCTTGCCCGTAAGGAGTAAGACCACTGTGGGATCTGCTTCCACGCGCCCAACGTGTTTCAGATATTATCAGGGTGCGAACAACTTTCTCCTCCAAGGGCAGGGATGGGGGGCTGGCTTTTGAAAACAGTCAAGGGTCATTCAATCTGGTCACTCTGACGTGTGTGAAAGCCAGTTGAGATGAACAGCAAAGGTATTTCCCGAAGACACGTTCCCACAACTTGGGGGAATGATAAGGCTGCACTTGCATGTCCACCACTTACTGGTTATAAATGCGGTCATGTTTGTCAAAGATCAGCATGGTTCACACTCAAGTACAGTGGTACATCGAGATACGAGTTTAATTCGTTCCGTAACCTTGAGGCGTGGGAAACTATGAGACGCTCGAGTCGCAGTAAACTGGTGGGTCATGTGCAGCCCGCAGATCTGCGAGATTACTGGTATCTCAAATGTTGCTCGTATTTCAAAGCAAAAATCGCTCGCTCGACGACTCGTATCTCAAAAATCTCGTTAGGGCACTCGTATCTCGAGGTACCATTGTACGTACAAATACAACTGTCGTGCTCTTTGCACTATGGAGTCAGCTGAACCGTCTCTCCCCTGGTAGAAATAACAGGAGTGGGCCCACGTGCCAGGCAGGAGAGACACAGGAGTGAACAAGGCAGACATGGGCACGGTGTGGAGCTGGTGGCAGGGGTGACTGGCTCCACCAGTATTTGAATTTTCACAAGCTCGTTCATGAGCTACTTATATAATCAAAAGGCAGTAAGGTGTCTGAGAGTCGGGCTGAATGCAGAAAGCTCAGATCACCTGAATGTCCCCCTCCTCGAGGCCGGATGTCCTCCACCTGCTCTGACAACCACCACCAGCGGGTACTGCTCGCTGTTATGCCAGCTCCCACTCTGGGCACGTTGCTCGTATTGAACTCATTCACTCCTCACAGTCTCCCCATGAGATGGGGAGTCACCGTCACACAGCGAATGAGGGGCCAAGCAGAGTGCAAGGTCAGGGTTAACTTGTCTACGTCTACAGGCGGGTCACCCATACAGAGGACTGCATTCTGGATAGTGTCACAGAACCTGGCTCCACGCTGGTGCTTAGAGCCATTCTGGTCAACTGTTTGGCTTGCTCCCCCACCCCATCACTACACGGGATGGAGGTGCACCCCCATCTGCATGGACTCTGTGCCGGCAGGACCGCATTGGAGCCAGGGTTCCTTCAAGTCCCCGTGCTATCATGTTTCAGGCCCCATCCTATAGGGTAGTGGTTCTCAACCTTCCTAAGGCCGAGACCCTTGCATACAGTTCCTCATGTGGTGGTGACCCCCAACCATGACATTTTGCTACTGTTATGCATCGTGATGTAAATATCTGCATTTTCCGATGGTCTTAGGTGACCCCTGTGAAAGAGTCGTTCGATTCCCAAAGGGGTCAAGGCCCACAGGTTGAGAACCGCTGCTATAGGGCTTCCAAAGCCTCATGCTAAATAGATGGAGGATCCTGGATTGGATCCTGGAATGGGAAAGGGACATTATTGGGAAAACCAGTGGAATTTGGATAAAGTCTGCAGTTCATAGCGAGGTGCCATTTTGGTTTCTTAGTTCTGACAAACATACCATGGAATGATGTCCTGTCACATGATGTCCTGTAACACTGGGGGAAAGCGGGTGGAGGGGTATTTGGGAACTCTGTACCGCATCTGCAAACTGATAGACAAGGACCGGATCCCTCTCCTGGCCTCAGCCCTGCCCGTCAACGATGGCACAGCTGGCAACTCACAGCTGCCTGCCATCCTGCCTCTGGGACCTTCCCTCTCAAGGGATGCTTGGTCCAGGGCACCTGTTTGCCCAGCACTGGAACCCGAAGCAGACCCAAGAGCCTGTGCCTTTAACTGTTACTCCAAACTGCCTCTCACCTCCTAGCTGCCAAATCCTTTCTTTCCCTGTGAATCCTAAGGATGATCTTAGCTTAGAGCCAACTACCTCAGAAATCAAATGAGACTTAAGTACAGTGGTACCTCAAGATATGAGTTTAATTCATTCTGTAACCTTGAGGCGTGGGAAACTATGAGACGCTCGAGTCGTGGTAAACTGGTGGGTCGTGTGCAGCTGGCCGATCTGCGAGATTACTCCTATCTCAAATGTTGCTTGTATTTCAAAGCAAAAATCACTCGCTCGACGTCTCATATCTCAAAAATCTCGTATGTTAGGGCACTCGTATCTCGAGGTACCACTGTACCATTATAAGCTGGATCCGAGGCTTATAAGCTTGGCTCATAGGGGAAACCCAAAGCAAATGAGCACATTTTCCACATAACACTATTGACTTCATTCCACAGCCAACTACAATTTGGGCACTGGAAGTTCTGTAAGCGTCAGTAACCGGCGGCCACAGGTTCTCTTTACTTACCGTTTCAATCGTCTTGCTTATTTGTTTCTGAATTTCCATCAGCATCTCCACACCCTGTAAGCGGAATAAACACGATCTTCCACAACTGCAGTCTAGACGTTTTAAATATAAAAATGCTCACGACACACAGCTGTTTCTAACTCAGAACCCTTGCAGGGTCCCTGACAAGGTCTACGGAATCCGAAGATTCAATGCTAATCGCCAGCACTCAGTTCCCAGCCCATCAAACACGAGTGAGAGGCTCTCCCTCCTCAGGATCCTCTCTCTGTTGTCAGACTGGCTGGTGCAGATGGAGGGATCAAGTTCACTTCACGGGACCTTCTTGCACTACCCGTCACAGGCCACGCAGGGATTCTGCATGACAGTGTTGGGGTTCCTATAAACCCCCGTCATTTAAAACGTGGGAAAGCCTATTCTGATGGCAGTGGGATGGATCTGCCTGGAAAAGCAGATAAAGAACAGCGGGGCCGGTGCTCTGGCACCCACACGGCACCCCGAGTCTTCACTACAGAAAGATCCCGGCACCAGGACCTGAGCTTGACCTGACAGAGGATGAGCCCGAGGTAAATCCTAGTCTTCGGCAACTGACACATTGGGAGGCAACGGTTATTCTTTTTAAAAAAGAATTTTTACCACAGACCGTCTTGGGCTTTGAAAAACAATGATTTTTCACTGCATCACTCTGTATCGGCAGAAAGGATGGAGCTTCCTGTACTTTTCCCCCTAAACATCCCCTTTAGAGCGTGAACACTGAGTTCTCCCCAATGCCTTCTCAGTAGAATACTTCAGAGAAGGATATTGCCCTACCTTGTTTGGCTCAGTGGATAGAGCGTCAGCCCGGGTTCGATTCCGGGTTCGAAGGGTCCCAGCTTTGATTCCGGCCAAGGGCACATACCTCAATTCTCAGGTATTAACCGTACCCTCCCCTTCCCCCCCCCAAAAAAGGATATTGACTCAGGCAAGATATGAACAAGAGACAATAGCACACCGCTAACTAGTAAAAATGCAACTTAGGGTTCCTTCATTCCATATTCCATAAACCCGCACTAACGTTCTCTTATGTGCCGGGCAATCTGCCATCTGCCATCTCGGGCCCTGGAGTCTCTAACTTGGCAGAATGGGCTGCTAGCAACTCCCTCTTGCTGCCGCTGGAGCGCACGGACCAGACAGCTCAGCTCTCCCAACCGAAGGCCTGTGACGTGACAGGCAAGTGGCTCCCTGTGGGTCACCAGCAGGAGTCAGCGCTGTCACGAAGCAGGGATCCCGGGTGGTCTCATGGTGTTCCTTGACCAGAATGGAACCCAGGACCCTTGGAATCTGGAATCGAACCCGGGCTGACGCTCTATCCACTGAGCCAAAAAGCTAGGGCAATATCCTTCTTGTTAAAAGATATTTTTTTTTTCATTTTACATTTCATTCCCTCTCCCTTGGCGTCATACGTCTGGGGACCTACACTTAAAAACTCATTGACCAGAGAGAATATCTTTTTTTTTAAAGAAAAAGTAGCCTGAGATGGTGTAAGGTACCTGTTTAGCCATCAATCCAGGATGCGGTATACAGATCACTTCTTTCATTAAGTTCAGCTTCCCCGGCGAGGCCTTCCCGCAGCTGAGCAGCGAGACCATTAGCAGCGGAATCGGCAGGTGCGCTGGCTGCTCCTACCACAGGAGGGAGAGAGGCGAGAGGAAATGAGGAAGGCGGTCCACGCAGACGGAGATGCCCCGGCTGCTGACCTGGGACGGAATGTCGTGGAGACTAACCTGAGGGTGCCTCAGGGCTGCGATCCTCAGGTACAGGGGCTGGCTGTCCAGCACGGCGCAGGTTTTGGCGACGGCCAGGGACACGGCGCCAATGGCCATGCTGCCACAGAGCACAGGTTCTGCGGGTTCTGCAGGGGGGAGGGGTTTCTCCAGGACAGACGTCTTCCGGCCTGGAGGGGAAACCACGGATAGCGGTTCCTTTTTAGGAAGTTGGGCTCTAAGAAAATTATTTTTTTTTAAGGCTTTCCTTTACAGATATGAAAGCTCAGCATCGAGAAAGGTTGAGACTGGTTTGGCTCAGTGGATAGAGCGTCAGCCTGTGGACTGAAGGGTCCCAGGTTCGATTCCGGTCGGGGGCATGTACCTTGCTTGCGGGCACATCTCCACTGTGGGGCGTGCAGGAGGCGGCTGATCGATGTCTCTCTCTCATCGATGTTTCTGAATTTCTATCTCTCTCTCTTCCTCTCTATAAATAATCGATAAAATATATTTTTAAAAAAAGGTTGGAAACTGAGGCTGAGCATTAACATACTCTCCATCTCAAACCCCAACAAGTTATCTGCTTGATTCACTTATCTCTCCCCAGTCTCCATCCTTCGGTGTGGATTTCACCTAAGAAATTTGGAGAACATCCAGTATGGGCAGATATTGTTACCCCACATTCCCATCTAACAGAACTAGGGTTTAGGGGTGTCAAAAGAGTTGCCCGATATTTATCAGAAAGTGAAAAAAGAGAGGATCCGAAATCCTTTGCTTTTCTCTATGCCAGCACAGCTCTAGTACGCCCAGCTTGATGTTGAACATCTCTTCACCATAAAGCTATGGACAGTGGTACCTCGAGATACGAGTGCCCTAACATACGAGATTTTTGAGATATGAGCCGTCGAGCAAGGGATCTTTGCTTTGAAATATGAGCAACATTTGAGATACGAGTAATCGTAAGGATCGGCCGGCTGCACACGACCCACCAGTTTAGCGCGACTCGAGCGTCTCATAGTTTCCCACGCCTCAAGGTTATGGAACAAATTAAACTTGTATCTCAAGGTACCATTGTATATCTTTCTCACCAGGCCCACGCCAATGCCCTTTTCTTTTAGGAGTGTCTTCAGGTCCAACATCCAGCCAGAATCCTTCATCTTTCCCTCTCCTATGTTCGCGGCCACCCAGGTGGAGCCGGTGCCACGGAACCCATCATCGGTCTCTGTGTCCCTCCTGCCCTTCTTTTCCCCAGTTACTTGGGTCAAACAGGAAAGAGAAGTGGAATAAGAGGTCAGCGCCCAGCGCATAGTAAATGTTTAGCAAGTTACTGGCCCCTCTGACTTCTTCCCTTCCCTTGTGCTCCAAGCTGTATCAGTCAAAAGCAACCACCACAAAAATCATACACCTATGGATGAGGACAATGTGGGGGAGGTAAGGACAGAGGGTGGGGTGGGAGCCGGGGGGAGGGGAGCTATGGGGGAAAAAGAGGAACAGTTGTAATAATCTGGACAATAAAGAATTATTTTTTAAAAAAGTGATCCACAAAAAAAAAAAAATAGCAACCGCCAAATAAATATTCACTGATATTCATTCAGGAGTGGCTGTCTTCACCTCTCAGAAGATGGGTCAAACATAATTTTATTTTTTTATTGTTTTTGTCCAAGGCAATTTTCCTCCCCATCCCAGGCCTCAGCATCTGAATCTGTGAAAGAAGAGACTTTGTCTCCTCAGTCTCTTTGGCCCCTTTCTGGCTCTGGTTTTTTATTCAATGGAACCCGCACTAAGCGGGTATTTCGTTGGCACTTGGCATCATGCTGGGCACTGGCAGTGCTAAATTGAACGAAGCATGGTTCATGCCCTTAAGAAGCGGGTTCTGGCTGGACAGATACACAGAATACTGTTACAGCACAAGCAGCAGCTCCAGAATTAACTTACTGGAGGGACTGTTGGAAGGCCTGGTGCAAAGGGCATCATGATTTCTTTGCTTTACGACAGCAAAGTGTCCCAAATACATTGTTTATGAATGTGTTACATAGGACTGAGAAAATGCTGGTTCCCTTTAAACGATGGAGTGGCTTCTTGATGAACTAATGGAAATTTTGAGGGGCAGTTAAAGGTCCCCCCTGCCACCCTGCCCCTCCCTGTCTCCGGCATTGCCACCCCATTCAGTGCGCTTCGTGCATTTAGCAAATGCTCGCCTCTGGGTAAGAAATGTATTCCTCTTACAAAAATCAATGAACAAATAAACGGAGGGTGAGAGGGGGGTGAAACCCTCACAGCCCAACACAGACGCTTCACGCAAGGAAGCGGCGTGGGGGATGGATGGTACCTGCTAGGAGCCCGGCCTGGGTCTCTAGCCAAGAGACTCGAACCCAGCCAAGCAGTCTGCGCCGCAGCCTTTTTCCCTCACACGTTTGTCACTAACGGTTCTGCAAGATGAGGAGCCGCTGACCTTGCTTTTGTCCTTTTTTTTTGGCCGGAGGTGGAGGAGGAGGAGTTGGTGCTGGTGGCGGCAGCAGAGACGAAGGTAAGTGGACCAGTGAGTTTTCCAAACTCTTCTCCAATTCCTTTCTCTCTTTATCTTCTTGCACTTTATTTTCAAAGAACATCCTTAATGGCAAGAAAACAGAGCTGTAGAGTGGCTTATTCAGGAATACCCCTGGTAATTTTGGTCACGTTTTAGTGCTGACCCCAATCCGTTCTAATAATTAACTCTGCTTTTTAGCTACTTAAGGACAATCAGCTTCGGTTTCCAAGGCCGGCATATAATGGCGCTATTATGAAACTGTGTTCAAGAACGGAAATTAATTTTTTGGCCTGGAAATAAATGTTTAAAGATTTCCGCCTTGTTGTTAAATTATTTGAGATTTGATTCTATTTGTAAATTTGAAGATGTAATTTGATGAAGGGCTATTGAGTTTTCTTGTTCAATAAATGACCGGCAGAAGAAAAAAAATGAGATGAGAACAGACAATGAAATATGTAGCACTATGTGCAGGACTTCTTTTGGGGAAGGGTTGGGCTTAAAAAAACTTGGGACAAATCTCACTTCGACACATCTATATGAAATTTCAGTCACACAGAATGAAAAGAGGTTAAAGTTCCCCTCAACGAAAAAAAGCATCAATAAGTCAACAAAGGCATGGGAATTTGATTTGCGTTAAATGAATTAATAATCCCAACGCCAGTGTGGCAGTGACGTTCAAGTGCTGAGAGAAACTGATCTGAAACAAGAATTCTATACTCAGCTAAACTGTCAACCACGAGAGCAAAGTGCTGACATTTTTACACTTGAAAGAACTCAAAAACTTTACATCCTTTTCTCATTCTTCCTTTTAAAGGTTGTGATCCAGCCAGTTAAGCACGAGGAGGACCTGGGATCTGGCGATAAGAGAACAAGAAAGGGGTGTCTTCCAGCATCTCTGTGGTGGCCTAGAGAGGAGCCGGTATAGATGGGAGGTTTGAGGACGGAAAGCTCCAGAAAAGAAGGAATGTATAGAATGGAAGGTATGACTGAGGATATAATAACAACAGACAAAACACACACACAAACACACACACACACACACACACACACACACACACACACACACCAAAGAAATAAGTGTAATAGCATTCAGAAACCAAAATCTAATTTAACAAAAAGGTTTGTACAAGGGTCACGATCCAACTCTGAAGCAAACTCCAATATAATGTTATGTACAATTAAGCAAGTGATGAAGCTTAGAGAAACAGAATCCAGTTGACCTTCGTTTGACCAAGAGATTGTGGCCTTGGACTTGCCCCAAAGGAAAAGTAACGCTAGCCTCTACTTCCCTGGGCTGGACAATACTCACAGAGCCCCACCAAACCGTTCCTAGGTTTTCATCTTCCAGAGGGAACCTATGGGCAAGGTCTGGAAGACCTGGTTGTCTGGAGGACAGGAAAGAAGTGTCACGCATTCACTGTGACTGTAGGGAAGGTATGGGATGCTCAGTGAGGGCATATGAGGGGGTGGGGAGAGGGAGGGAGGGGACAGCATCTCTAGTCTTAATTCTATTCCCGAGAATCTTTTCACCGAATCCGAAGGAAGCTCAGTGCACGGAGAGAGGTTGCAAACCCTTATGTAGCCTTGCACTGTAAAATTTCAATAATGGTTTTCAGAAGAAAAGCAACGTTTTATGCTAAAGTTCGCTGCTTTAGCATAAGCTTCTTAACTGACTGAACTGCTGTGTCCTGTGGGTATGACAGATGTGTTTTATTGACAGGTGAATGGGAAGGAAACATGTATATTTATCCTGCACACTTACATTTCTATTTTTTTTTAATCCTCGCCCAAGGATATTTTTCCATTGATTTTTTTCAAGTGAGAGTGGAAGAGAGAGGGAAAAAGAGAGAGAAATATTGATGTGAGAGAAACACATTGATTGGCTGCCTCCTGCACGCATCCCCGCCAGGGCTCAAACCTGGGAGGAACCTGCAAGCCAGGTACGTGCCCTTGACAGGGATCGAACCCAGGACGCTTCGGTCCGTAGGCGGACGCTCTATCCACTGAGCCAGACCGGCTAGGACTGCGCCCTCACATCTCAAAGTGGGCGGTTTACCTGAGCACCTGGTCCACCTCGGCCTGGCTGGAGGGCTCCAGGCCCTGAAGCTCCTGGGTGAGGGTCTCGTTGACCCACTGCACAGCGATGCTCACGGCGTCCAGCCGCTCGGCCTCCACCGCCTCAGCCAGCTCGGCCAGCGCGTTCTCGTAGACCTCGAAGTGCGTGGCCATCACCACGGAACAGATGTACTGAAAGAGGACAATGGGTTCTGCCTGCTCTCTGCCTCTTGCAGAAATGGGCAGTGCGTGTGCTATCACTGCTTGCAAAGGGAAAATGAGGATGTGTCATTTTCCTGGAGGTGTTTTTATAGCTATCGAAATACTATGCAACACAACTTCAGGGCACATTTACAATCACTACCTTGTTAAAATTCCCTTAGGCCAGTGGTCGGCAAACTCATTAGTCAACAGAGCCAAATATCAACAGGACAACAATTGAAATTTCTTATATATATATTATTGATTTTTTACAGAGAGGAAGGGAGAGGGATAGAGAGTTAGAAACACCGATGAGAGAGAGACATCGGTCAGCTGCCTCCTGCATGCCACTTACTGGAGATGTGCCCGCAACCAAGATACATGCCCTTGACTAGAATCAAACCCAGGACCCTTCAGTCGGCAGGCTGACGCTCTATCCACTGAGCCAAACCTGTTTCGGCTGAAAATTTTTTGAGAGCCGAATTTTTTAAACTTAAACCTCTTCTAATGCCACTTCTTCAAAACAGACTTGCCCAGGCCGTGGTATTTTGTGAAAGAGCCACACTCAAGGGGCCAAAGAGCCGCATGTGGCTTGCGAGCCGAGGTTTGCCAACCATAGCTGTAGGCCAGTGTGCTCAATGGTTAGAATAGGGAACCATGCACAGAAGGGTCATGGGTTTGATTCCTGGTCAAGGGCACATACCTGGTTGCAGGTTCAATCCCCAGCCCGAATTGGGCCAGCCAATCGATGTGTCTTTTTCTCTCTCTCTTTTCCCCCCTTCCCTCCTTCCCTTCCACTCTCTCTAAAAATCAACGGGAAAATATCTTTGGTTGAGGATTAACAGCAGCAAAAACAACAAAAATCCCCTTAGAAAAGCCTTATATTTAAGTTCATTTTTATCACTAGCTCTCCAATAAATAGCGAAAAGTATACTAACCGATTTAACCATAATTATTTTCCTTCCAGAAACGGTGGCAACATTGTTTCTAACAACACATATGAATTACTAACATGTAGCCTTTAAAATGAATTATTAACATTATGAAAATGCATTTTTCTTTATGCAGTTCCCTCTACCCATCTTTACATCGGTACAGAATCTAGATATAAACCGATCAGCCTGTCAACCTCGCTGTAGCTTTATGGAACTCATCACAGCGATAAGGCCAGGCTGTACAAGGACTTTTACTCCATCTCCTTTCTCCACCTGGGGTCGTCCTCAAGGTAGCATGTCATGTCTGTACCATGTTACACTGACACATAATCAAGCCATCATGGTTCATACTTTATGCACACGCCTACGGAAAAATGTATGCGGGTGTGGGTGCGTTTCCCAACGTTCATTCCCCCCAAAGCAGACGATCCATGTAGCCCAGAGCCCAGGTAAGCGGCCGTACCTTGGGGAAGTTCTGGATGGTGCAGAACACTTCCACCTGGAGCGTGGGGAGCCCCAGTCCGTCCAGCACATGCTTGCCCCCCACTTTGCAGATGGTGGGAGGCTTCGCAAGCTTAGCAAAGCAGTTTGCCTGCAACACAGGGAGATGGAAATCAGGACACCACAGCTAATTTACCTTTATCAAAGCTCACTCACAGGTACTTTGGTTTCTAACTAACTCCTCCCCCTTTTCTCTTCCTCCCCTCCCCCACTCCCAGTGTCCTCCTCATGCCACTGTGGGAACGGTCCCGCCCTCACCCACGGAGATTTGATGTCGCCTGCTGCCGAGTCTCTGGTACATGGGGTGATGTGTTGTCTTTTTAGCTCTCAGCACAAACTCACATGCCTTTCTTAGTTAAAGGCCCTGTGTCATTCTGTAGCTGGTCCTCACCTATCCCTCCATGATACCAGAGTCAACGGGTCCCTAGAACACGGGTGCATTAAAACTTCAGAAACCGCCGAAAACTGGTTTGGCTCAGTGGATAGAGTGTTGGCCTGTGGACTGAAAGGTCCCAGGTTCAATTCCGGTCAAGGGCATGGACCTTGGTTGCGGGCACATCCCCAGTAGGGGGTATGCAAGAGGCAGTTGATTGATGTATCCTTCTCATCGATGTTTCTAACTCTCTATCCCTCTCCCTTTCTTTCTGTAAAAAATCAGTAAAACATATTAAAAAGGAGGAGGAGGAGGAGGAGGAGGAGGAGGAGGAGGAGGAGGTAAGTCCCTTGCCCTTACGGGTTTGGTTCAGTGGATAGAGCATCGACCTGCAGACTGAAAGGTCCCAGGTTTGAAAAAAAAATAAAATAAAGGGGCATGTATCTTGGTTGTGGGTACATCCCCAGTAGGGGGCGTGCAGGAGGCAGTTGAACGATGTCTCTCTCTCATCAATGTTTCTAACTATCTCTCTCCCTTCCTCTCTGTAAAAAAAATCAATAATTTTTTTTTTTTAAAGAGAGAGAAATGGCATTTGAGCTCCACACTGGAAGAGGTGCAGCATTTCCACAGGTAGACGATACAAGTGCAGTGGGGATACTTCTGGAAGATGGATTAAGCTAAGCAAAGGGGAGGGAAGTGGGAACTTCAGGCCTTTGGGAAAAGTGGGCCAGAGGGAGGAGCCAGGGAGAGAGTGTCACCGGAGGCAGAGGGGAGCACTGTGAATCACATCCCCAAAGGGGTTGGATCTGACTCGGCAGGCAAAGGGTAGCCACAGGCATTGCTAAGCCAAAGAATGATGTTCCGATTTCAGATCCAGCGCATTGCTCTGGCAGCACTATGCGGGGTGGACTCAATAGAAGGATAAGGAAGGTTCAAGCTTGTGCAGTGATAAGGAAAAGGTGGCTGCTTTTTTGCCCACCCCAGTTTCTTAACCAAGTCCAAGCCCAAACTTTCCCTACAGCCTACAAGGATCTCCCCCCACCCTGGATCCTTTAATAAGCTTACGTGACCTGTCCCTCAGTCTGGCACACTACTGTGTGCCCCCTTATCTAGTATCCATTTGAAAAAAATATATGGCTTCGTCTCTAACCAAAGTACAAACTCTCAGAGAGTCCCGGCTGCCTGAGAGACTGGGAACAGCATTGCCCTAGGGAACTAGAGTCCACATTTCCAGCCTTAGCTTTTCCTCAAAGTAGCGATGAGACAAGAACTCCGTGTCTTTGTATAAGAAGGAGCTTAGACAAGTTAATTTTCAAGATTTCCTCTAGCAAGAAATAGTGGAATTCAGAGTTGCATCCATCCATCCATCCTATAAGTAGTTTTGGAGTGTCCACCATGTACCAGGCACTGTGCTGGGCACTAGGGACAAAGACCCGGCTTGATTTCTCCCTCCTGTTCATCGTGCCCCTTGGGGAAAACTGAAGTTCACCGGGCCAGTTTGTTTATTTGTGAAACAGGAACACCATTTTCCCTCACGGGGGCCCCTGGGATTAAGTGAAATAACACAGAAAGCACTTAACACAAGGAACTCGATACGCACTGCGCCCTCATCCCACCCCCAACTCTGATGTAAGAGGCCACGAGAGAAAAACAATCATTCCTCAGGAATTCTCTGCCTCCATAAAATGCGCTTCTGAGCCCTGTCAACACATCTGGCTTTTACATGCTGGGCTCCTGTCCTACTTCACCATGGTGCAAATTCCTATCAGTCCCCAAGGTAGGTGTTGGTGAATGCGTATGGGTCTGGAAGTGAGAAACCCCGTGCTCATTGCTTAAGGCTACGGTTTGTGCCAGAAATCGCAATGGGCACTGCAACCAGGAAGGCGATAGGAAAAGACTCCTGCTCTCCATGGAGCTTAACTGTGCATCCAAAAATAAAAAATAAAAAAAATGCTACAGCAGTGGTTCCACCTTCCTCAGGCCGCGACCCTTTAATACACCTCTTCATGTGGTGGTGACCCCCAACCATAAAATTATTTCCGTTGCTACTTCATCACTGTCATTTTGCTACTGTCATGAACTGTCATGTAAATATCTGATACGCAGGATGTATTTTCGTTGTTACAAATGGAACATCATTAAAGCATAGGGATGAGTCACAAAAAACAATATGTAATTGCATATTGTGAAATATTTATAATGACAAATAAATGAAATGTTGTCTTGAGTCATGGTGTAGCATGGGCAACAGTCTTCCTAGGACAACAGTAAACTACATGGCTACACTTGGCTACACCGAGGATCCGTGTGCTGGTTCCTAAGACCATGGGAAATAGGTGTTTTCCGCTGGTCTTAGGCGACCCCTGTGAAAGGGTCGTTCGATCCCCAGAGGGGTCGCGACCCCCAGGTTGAGAACCGCTGCGCTGGAGGCGGGTAAGCAGAGCGGCGCGGGGTGGGGTGCGTGTTTACCAGCACAACCGGCAGCCGGGGCGGCCTCGAGCTGTCGCCGTAGCAACACGCCCGCCGCCGGGAGCCCCCTCTCCTCTAAGCTGCTTCCTGTCCCCCCCGCTTTCCGGCTGGCATCTCCTGCGCCCCGGGTTACCCGCTCCGCTTTCCGCCCTTGAGGCTCGCCTTCCCGCACCTGCACGGCCAGCCCAGCCCGCGGCCGCGCCACGCATGCGCGACCTGGCGGCGCAGGCGCACAGCGTTGCCGCAGCGCTGCGAGGGGAGGGGGGAGGAGGAGAGGCGGGAGGAGGGGAGGAGGACGGGGGAGGGCGGGATTGGAGGGAACAGGGCGCTGTCCCAGGTCCCTACCAGGTGCCCGTAGACGTCGGCGGGCTGCAGGTAGAAGGTGGAGTTGAGCAGCTCCTCCAGCCGGCGCGGGACGGCGTTCTCCCGGTAGTACTCCAGCGCCTGCTGCTTCCGCCTCTGCAGCTCCCGGGTGGTCCCGCAGCCGCGGCCGCCGCCTCCGTCCCCCATGGTAGGCGACTTCGGAGAGGGGGCCGCCGCGGGGGTTCGCCTGGGGGCCCGCGAAGCGTCCGCGCCGTCGCTAAGCAACGCCGCGCCGCGGCCGACCCCAAGTCTCGCGAGGCTTCCGGGCCAAGCCCCCGGCCGGCGGGAGCTGGGAAAGACCCCTCAGCCCTCCGCTCCCTCCGCGCCGCCCGGCCGCCCGTCACCACTCCCCCCGCGTTTTCCGGATGGGAGGTAGTTAGCGACCGCAGGTAGCGCCGTCGGCGGGAGTCGGGGAGGCAGCCCCAGCTCCCAGTGGCGGCGGGGGGGTTCGGGGTCCCGTGGCCCCGGAACGCGGTTCCCTCGGCCTTGGCCACCCGCCCGCCGATGACGGGTGGCGGGGGCGGCCCGCGCGGCCTACCTTCCTGGGGGGGTTTGTTAAGAACTCGGGGGGCCTGCCTGCTCCCCTAAGCTGCGCGGGTCCCCGGAGTTAATGACGTCATTCGCTCATTCATTCACTCATTCATTCATTCATTCACTGCCCTGCGCCGAGCCGCGTCCTGGCTGGGAGGTCTCCCCCCTCCCACCGCGGGGAGGTTCCTCGGATTAAATCAGCGGCTGGGGAAACGGATTTGGGGTGAAACTTAAGGATGGTTTTGGTTCAGAAGGCTGCGGGCAGGGTCATAGGAGACTTTCTGGGTCCAGTTTCCTCTCCCCAAACCGTCGCAGGCCGCCTGCCTCCTGCCCGGGGGCGTCCGTGCGCCGCTGCCTGTCCCGCGGGGCCCGAGGACTCGCCGTGCGCATGCGCGCCCCGCGTTTGTGCTGGTGCACAGCTCGGGGTGCACAGCTCGGCGGCCCAGGTGCTCCTCTGGCCTGTGTGTGTGTGTGTGTTTCTGGCCCGAGCAGGTCGCTCTGCCTCGGCCCGCGCTGCCCATGCATATGGATCACCCCGGAAAAACACATCCTCCTCACCCCCTCTGCCTGCCTCGCTGGTCACTTGGGAGAAAGTGATGAGAAAACATATGCAACCCCGATAGTCCTTGTCAGTAGGTGCACGCACGTCTGTAAGAGCATTTGCTTCTAGAAAGACTGCCACAGGGGCCCAGGCATTGGTCCTCCTTCTGAACCTTCTCCCTCCCTGGGTGTGTGTGTGTTTTTTTCTCTCTCCGCATCGCCCCCGGAGCGTCTCACTTTGCCGGGTGCTTGAAAATCATCCCAGACGCACCCCGTCCTCCTGGCTGGATGGCCATCTCCCCGCAGGCAGGAGCCAAGCCTGAGTCATACTCAATCCACCGCAGAGCCCGGCCCCGCAGGGAGGGAGCATGGGCTCTGTGAACGGGGGTTGAGCGACCCTTTGGACAGAATCAACCCCTGCCGCTGCCGCTGCTGCTGCGGCTGTGTCTGGCCCACCTTTGTGCCTTTCCTCACACCCCCACCCCCTGGATGGAGGGCGCCCCCTTTTCTAGTAGCCGCCCATCTCGTCCCACTTCAGAGAAGGCTTTTCTCATCCTCCAGCTTTCCTTGCCCAGCCCTTCCTTTCTTCTGAATCCCTTCCCCTGGGCCACAAAGTTCAGCCCTCAGGGAGTTTCTGGACTCATCTGACATTTCACTGGAACACTGCAAGTCCCCTGAGCTGGGACCTCATGTCTCGGAGTCTCCTCTCTCTAACGCATTTAAGTTCTATGAGGACAGGGACTTACTTGGTGTGTCTTGTTCACCTTTGCACCACGACAACAAACAGTCCATTAGCTGGTAGAATGGATGCTCAGTAAATATCTGCTGAGTGAACGAAGGGATTTGACACATAATGAATACAGTGGTACCTCGAGATACGAGTTTAATTCGTTCCGTAACCTTGAGGCGTGGGAAACTGAGATGCTCGAGTCGGGGTAAACTGGTGGGTCCTGTGCAGCCGGCCGATCCTCGCGATGACTCCTATCTCAAATGTTGCTCGCATTTCACAGCAAAAATCGCTCGCTCGACGGCTCATATCTCAAAAAGCCCATGTTAGGGCACTCGTATCTCGAGGTACCACTTCATAAAGACCCGACTCACAGTCAGATGTCTTGGAGTTGGGTGAGTACTGAGGACACCAGGCTGGCTGGAGCAAGAGGTTTATCTTTAAGAAGAATGAGACATCAGGGTGGAAAAGCGGTCTGAGGTGAGATTGGGAAGGAGCTGCAGTGCCATTCTGTAAGAGGGGGAAGCCACCCCAAGTTTCTGAGTACAGGACAGGCAAGAGGCAGTGGTATTTGAGGAAGTGACGCGGCAGCAGTGGGTAACGCTGAGAGGTGTCTTATTACACAACAAGCAGGAGACCCAGGCAGCAAACAACATAGGTGGAAGGCCCTCGACAGTAACAGTAGCGATGAGGAGAGGAGGGTGAGAGAGAGAAGAGGAAGCAGGGCGGAAAATCACGTGGAGGTCGGGGCACCAAAGTGACTGTTGAGGATAGCCTGCAGAATTGTATAGCAGTTGACAGAAATGGGGGGCGGGGGGGGGTGGAAGAGTGATCTGGTTTTGCTGGAACAGGATGCATTTGGTCTTAGACATGTAGGTATCCCAGAGGAAAGGGAAGACTGAAGATACAAGAAGATACAAGATTCCCACAACAAATGTAAAGCTGAATAAGAACAGATGAATCTTCTGAAAGGAAAAGGGGAATACATCCTCTTGAACGCAGGATCTAAATGTTGGGGAAGGAATATATTAAGGATATAGGAAGAGAGTAAGGAGCTATTGTAGGAGACCAAAAAAAAAAGGGGGGGGCTTATGGAAAAATGAAAAAACTCCAAATCATAGAATCTAGGACAGAAAATTGTGGAACTATGTCAGGTGTGTGTGTGGCGTTAAGCACTCAGGATAAAGTCCGAAAGGATATAAGCATCTTAATTGTGTCATCCTTGGGTTATGGGGATATAGGGAACTTTTATTTTCTTCTCTTGGCAGTTTCTGACTTTCCTAAAATGAACGTATTACTGGTATAATTTTGAAGACTTACGTTAAAACTATTTGAGGAAAGGATGTTAAGTCAAACATTACGAGGAGAATGGAAGAGGGAAAAGCTTATTAGGGACTCAGTTCTTCCCTTGTAGATCATTCTGTCTCCTCAACTAAAAATAAAACTACTTGTAGGCTAAATGGCGAATAAATAAACCTATCACTCCCCTTTGCTGTTGATTCAGTCAATCAACAAACATTAATTGAATGATTGCCTATCATGTGCCAGGCACTGTTCTAGCTGTTGAGGGCGAGGGCGGGGGAGAGGCTGTGAATAAAATAGGTAGCATTTCTTCTTGTCATGGAACTTAAGTTCTCACTGTGCTCCAGCAATGCATTTTAGTGACCAATTGGGACAATAAACTGAAATAAAAGACGTGAAAGCATTTTGCAAAGTCGGTAGGCTAGAGGTTTAAGAGCCTGTTGGTGTTGACAGGTTGGGAGAAAATAAAATAATTATTCACAAATATTCCAATTTTCTTACTTTGCATAGATTTAGAAGTTCTGGGGTTTCAGACACTCATGCATATGCCTGTTTTATACAGACTTAACATGTTCCTTATTCAGTGTCTTCATAGTAAGACTGAATGTCCCAAGGGCACTTACAGAGCATCGGAGCTGGAAAGGGGTGGAATGCGGCCAACCCTAAAGGCATAAATGAGAGTTGAGCAGGGGAAGGAAAGGAAGAGAAAGAAAAGACAGATTGGGATATTTAACAAATTCTGGCACATATCCAGTGACAATGGATAGGACTATACATACTCCCCTTTTTAGAAAGAGAAGAGATATTAGAAAGAGGACTGTTAACTTCCCATTGGAAGGGATGTATGGTGTGAGACAAAGAACATTTGGGAATTAGAATACCTACATTATAGGAATCCCGCATGTCCCAATATCTTCTAGGACCTATTCAATGAAATTAGGGGGTTGCATTAATCCGTGTTTCCTTGTTGTGAAGACTCCTTTTGAACAACAAAAAATGGAGGACTCCCCTTCCCTCGCAATGGCAGTTAAATGTAGTGATTATACATTCAGCCTTATGTCTAGAGGCATTTGTATTTCATGCATAGAAACACATCTGACAGAGATGATATATTTATGGGCAAGCCATTCTTCGGTGTTGGGAATGTGTTTGGTGTACATTTGAAGTTGGGGGACCCTTGCCCACAGCCCCCCCGGGCTTCTTTGGGGATCTTGATTGAGAACCACCGAATTGGGTCTCTCCATCTTAGATCTCTTCTGCCTTGTAGCTCTGATGGAAGATAAAATATCAGGACATGCGAGGTTCTTCCTACCTGCTAATGGAAGGCCCTTCTCAGAGGAAATTAACCATTCTTCCGTCTGCATTTCAGATAGAATTTCTAAATGAGTGAGCATAAAGAAAAATGTATTTGTTCATTTCTCCTCAATCCTTTCTGACATCTTCATATAAATTGGAACCTGTTTGTCCTGACTTTAATGTGCAGGAGTGATTATTTAGATGTTATTTTGGGGGTTGCTATCAAGTGCTTGTTAATCTTCTTCCCTGCATCTGCCATCTGTGTTGAGTATCACTTTTCATAGGCGACTAATGAACATGATTGCTGGTGTCTAATCACAGAATCACAGAAACTAGAGACAGAATAGATAGATACGTTGTCTTTTCCTCTCGCCGCGAACGGGAGTAATAATGTTGCCCTTACGCGGTTGTCATGAATGAGAAATATGATTGCCAAGCTAATTTGCAATAGAAATAGCTGCAAATTAAATGCTAAGTAATAAAAGTAGGAATTGTTTGGCTAATAAAAAAATGTTTTCCTGTAATTTGATTTTTTCGCTCCTAATGCCTCCTGGCAGTAAGTCATTACCACTGTCGCAATCACAACAACAAAAACCACAGAAGCCGCAAATACTGAGGGAGCAACGTTATGTGCCTGGGGCTTCCCCCACATCCCACCCTCAAATCTATAGAGCATCCACCCAAGGCAGGGGGCTGGCCCAAGGTCACACAGTTCGTGAATAGCAGAGCTGGAATTTGAACTCGGGTCTGGCTGACTCGAATGTCTATGCATTTTCCAGGGTGCTCCACTGCTCCTCAGATCCGGAACTCTCTAAGTAAAATTCTACCGTCTCGTGTCAGCTATTGCTAGACTCTTGCCCATTCTCTGCCAGTTGAGTTGCTTACATTGAGGGCTTGGAGCAAGGAGCCTGGATAGTGGTCATATTAATGTGATCACTAGTTCACATTGGGCTGCACATCAGAATCATCTGGGGAGCCCTAGCCGGTGTGGCTCAGTGGATAGAGCGTCGGCCTGCGGACTCAAGGGGCCCAGATTCGATTCCCATCAAGGACATGTGCCTTGGTTGAGAGCACATCCCCAGTAGGGGGCGTGCAGGAGGCAGCTGATTGATGTTTCTCTCTCATCGATGTTTCTAAATCTCTATCCTCCCTTCCTCCCTGTAAAAAATCAATAAAATATATATATTTTTAAAAAGAATCATCTAGGGTTTCTATTAGAATCTAAGCACCATGAGAATTTAAGCATCGCAAAGAGAAGGATTATTCACTGGTAGAGCACTGAAAATTACTGGTGCCTGCGCCCTAGCCCAAACCTATTAAATCGGAATCTCTAGGGGTAGAGCCCAAACATAAGTATTTTTTAATATGTGATATCAGTGGCAGCCAAGGTTGAAACCACTGCTCTCCAGGCTTTCTTCATGGGTCCTGGCAAAAAGAGAACGGCTAAGGCTTCACCCAGGAATGGTTTGAAAATGGAAGCAGCCAAGATGGCCTAGAGGCATGGGATCTTGAAATCAGACCCCATGGGTTCAAGTTCTCATTCTTTCCCAGCTGTGTGACCTTGTGCAAGTTCCTAAACCTCTCTGAGCCCATTTCCCCATTGCTAATGTTTTCAATTGCTCTCAGATTAAATTTAAAAATCCATGTGAATTTTTCCCCACTGTGCCCAGCATACAGAAATTGAGGGAAAGGAAAACGTAGCATTTTTTTAGCAGCTTTGCCATATTGGAAATCTTTTATTTAGCTTCGCACAGAAATTTGGATTGAATTGAATTAAATGATAAGAGGGACTTCCCCCTCCCTCTCAAAACAGTATTAGTGACCTTCTGGTAATCTTTCCCTTTCCTGTTAACCTTTACCATTTGTGCAAATTATAAAGTTGATGGGTTATTTCTCTCTCGCTTCCCGGGTAAAGCAGAAAGCTGGATGGAGCCTTAGTCCTAAAGTGAGTGCTCAAAGCTGGCGTTCTTGTCAAAGGCTGTTTTAGAGTTAGCCTTCCGGTCATTTGTTCAGAGGGCTTTGACACCGAAGACCGAAAGATACTGTTGGAGATGCTACCGCTGGCAGTTTAATTGGTATTTTTCAAGGTATAGACGCACAGTTTCTCTATAGGCAGAATGCAACTGGAAACAGGGCAATTATCCAGTGAGTTCAGACAGTAAAGAAAAAAAGGAAAAAATTAGGCAAAAGAAATCCAGTAAGCAAGCTATCTTATCTTTTTATTTTTTATTTTTTGCCACTTTAAAATAGATATTTTTTTAACTTTTAGAAGCAGATACAGTTTAAGAGTATTTTTATGTCAAAATTAGGGGATTAGTGAAGCAAATACATATACCAGATCCTACAAAAGGCAGGTTTTCTAATTTGTATTTTGCTTTTGTGTGTGTGTGTGTGTGTATTTTTCTCAATACAAAAGTAGCAAAATCAAAACAATCATTGCATTTACTGAGGATGAAGAAAATGTTAACCCTATTTTTTACATAGGGGGCAGCAAAGAAGAAAGAGGGAAAAATTCTAATTAAGCGGACCGTTAGATGTTTTCTCAAGTTATGGCTGAAAATGTTTACGGCAGACCTTGTCTGGCTGTCTCCTGGCCCCTGAGAGTTTTGTGCGCCCCCCTATTTTGTTGTTGCGCTTAAATGAGAGCTAATAAGTTGTTTGACTTTTATAATTAAACTTAAGACCCTGATTGAAGGGGATTTTAGCTTCCCTGAAAATGTACTTTAAGTTAATCTGCTTAAGAGGAATTATCTGTTTCTGATTAGCAAAGTGAAAAGACTGTCTCTGTCTGGCCATGAATCTTATGGTATTGTTAGCCTCCGAAACGGTAAAAAATTAAATGTTGTCACATTTAGTCTTGACTCTGCATTTGTTATTGGCAAAGGGTAGGGTGATCTTTTGTTGTTATTCTCTTTTTCTTCCTTGATTTGCCTTTTTTGTTAATGTTGCTGCCCTCGTTAAGAAGTTGGAGAATTTCGTGATTTGAATGTTTTTAAAAAATGCTAGTCACAGAGGCAGATGGGAATTATTAATTCCTGAAGAATTGTGATTCTGGGGGGAGTCGATTTCCAGGGATTTTTAACAAATAAAATAATTTTAGACCAATTTCTCAATATTGATTTGGTTTTATTGCATCTCTTTTCTATGTGACAATTATTTAAAATTATCACTGGAGCCCTACGTACTTCCAAAAATATTTAAGGTGACACTTGTGGATGAATCTCTATCTCCAATTAAATTTCTGTACAACTAAAAAAATACACAGAATTGTATGTTATCAAGGGATCCTGTTTTAAATTAAATAATGCAATTATAATATTTTGTGATTGTGCATTCAACACCTTAGGTGGATGTGTAGAAATAAAAAAGAAGTACTGATCAGAATCAGTTTCCCAGAAAAAAATAATGTTCCCAGTAATACTTGAGAGACTTAGTAAGAATGAAAGACTAAAATGCTGTTTCTAAAGTGGAAATAATTTTTAATATGTTTTCAGTGATGCCTGTCTTCGGCTTAGGCTGCAGGCAGCGAATTATTTCCAGTGCCTCAGTCTGGGCATAAGAAAGAAAAGGAAAGCGCAGGAGAATATAACAGCCATCCTCAGACAGAAATAAAGAGTCCATGTAATCCCAGACCACACTAGCTTTGTGGGTTTGTTTCTTTGGTATATTTGAAAGTTATTTTTACTGTGCTCGTGGTGTTGGATGGTGGTAGTAATTTACTTTATATCGAATTTTCTTTCTAAAAAAAATAAAAAAATATAATCGTGCTTTCATAAATTAGACCTTTTTAAGAATTTTCTATCACAAACTTTTGTTTATAGACGATCCAATCACCAATAATCAAATGGTAGCACTATATCTGAAACAGCTTATTGGAGTACTTAAAAGAAGTTTTATGTACCTAATAAAATCTTAAACTTGATTATCTCAATTTTAACAAAAGTAGAAAAAAAAAAGAGCTGATGTGAGGGGGTGAGCAACAATAGGATTACAGTTGTGAGTATGCAAAAACAGTTTATTCTTGTGTTACCATTTATTAATTATTTTAATATTTTCCCTATGAACTGTAGACCTATTGTTGCCCGCCCCTGTATATTAGGATGCCTTGCGTGATGGCACTGTGGCCTGAAATAAATAATTGAGGCCGGAGTGAGGGGTGGAGGAGAAGGGTCTGGGTGCTCGCCCCGATCCCCGATCCTCTTTGTGAGCGTGGAGATAAGGCTGGAGGAGGCGACGCGAGAGTCAGGGCCCACTCTCCCCCCTGCCCCTGTCGGGACTTACAAAACTCCCCGTGGGAGCCCCTCTTGTTTAACGGCCGCGGTGAGACTGTTGTAAAAGCCCGGATTGATTTATGAACCACCGAGTGAGGTGAAATAGCCCTGAGCTACTCCAGGTAACCATCTTTCCCAAAGCTCATGGTCCCATATTTGCACTCTCTTTGTATCTTCTTTATGGGGATTTGAAAAAAAATAGAGAAGATGGTGAACCACATTCAGGAAGCAGGGATGTCACAGAGGAGAGAGGTCTCAGTTAAGCTACCATCGCTGTGCTTTGGAAAGAATGTGAAACGTGGACTTTCTGTTGGAGTGACCTATACCAAACTTCCTTTGGATGTAAAACGGTTCCATGCCAACACTCTGGAATTTTTAGGAACTCGTGGGCCTGACCTGAACTTTGGTGCCGAAGTGTAGAAGCTTTCTTTTCTTTGCAGCCAGGCAGACAGCACAGGAGGGAAATACTCAGCCCCCGTGCCGATGCTGAGAACACAAAATCCAAGGCTGTCTTTTGTAGGGCAAGGATCCACCACTGTGTTTTGTAAAGAACAAAAACACACTTTTTTTTTTAAAGAATGGCATTTGAAATAAGTAAAATATATGTGTGTCCATGTATAGGCTTTAAAGGAATCTTATTCTATATGCCACTTATTACTTTACTGAAAATACAGCCATTTTGAATGCTTAACTGAGACCCCTGCAAGAAAAATATTATCTGTTCAGTTAATTATTTTCTGTATATTTCTCATAAGCCCAGTGTTAGAAAATTAGTTGTCTTTTTTTTTGAGATAATTATAAATCTGCAAAAGCAGGCATTACTAGCAAAATGAAGAATTCAGAATTATAAGATCTCTCTGAATGTATTTTTGCAACAGGCTTTATCTCCAAGTATTACTTGTGACGGGAGAACAAAAGGAATCACCGTGTGAGAGGGTTTTGTGCTTTTTAAAACTGAAAGTAACCATGTTTACTTTCCCCTGCGAACGTTTTCTGGGTTTGACTCTAACTCACTAGGGACATTCCTTGGACTTTTCACACTCTTTTTCCAAGCTTTCATGCTGAGAAAAAAAAGCACGATCCTCCTTGGCATAAAACTAGACGCTGGCTGGTGGGTCAGGCAGAGAATCACACACACATGCACACGCACGCGCGCACATACACATGCCTGTACTCCCGGGGTTAAGGCTCGGTCGGCTGTCACATCAGTGTCAGCCCATGCCATTACTGTACTGTGTTTACAAGCGATTCACCTTCCTCTCCAAATTCGGGCTTTAGAATCTACACCTGATGCCATCCCCTCTCCTCTCTTTTTGACCACATGTGTAGGTAAAGTTTAGGTTTTTTTTAGGGCAGGCATCCAAAACCAGTCCTTTGGGCCAGTCAGATGCTGATATTAAAATGCCCCTCCGCCAGGTGCCCTGTAAAATACGCTGTGACTCTGGAAGGACCTGGTTGGAAGGAAGGAGGTGTGAGCTTGTATCAGCATGCTGTGTGCCTTCTGCCTTCTGAGAGAAATGAAACTTTGCAGCACGAAATTCTAAGAAGATTGCCAGGAACAAAAAAAAAACAAAAAAAAAAGTAGAAGCAGGCGGGCCCTTCCTGGGGGAGGGGAGCGAGGTCGGACTTAGTCGCAGGAACTGCGGCTGAAACGCTCACTTACAACGACCCCCTGCATCCCGTGAAGTCATAAAATAGCCTTTTTTCTTCCCGGAGCCAGCGGTGCTGTATTAATCCAGGAGCCAGGAAGCCAGGTTCGGGCGCACACGGTTTTCTAGCTGGAAAGGGGGAACATTGTATGGAGGAAATGCAGGCTTTTCAGCGGGTCCCGTCAGCCCGCAGCCTCTGGGAACTCTTTATTGAAGTGGAAGGAGCCTCACCCTCTCTGTGCGGGGACTTGTGGCGGCTCAGATGCATGAGGGGGACAGTGTAAACGCGGGGTGAAGAAGCGCTGGGGTGGAAATGTGGCTCTGCCTCCCTTAGTAAACGGACAGACCCGGGTAGGAGGGGTGTTAGCTCTTCCCCTCTGACAACCAGCCGCCTCGGAGCCCGGGGTGCAGCGCTCACCGCCCTCCAGGTGTGCGTGGACCTGGGAATGACGTCGCGTTTCTTTTATTGTTAAACGCACCCCCAACACCGCGACAAAGCCTCCTGAGTAGGAGGTGGGGACAAGCTTCATTCCCGGGGAAGCTCTACCTCGTGAGTCAGGTGGTTTCCCACGGGCCACAAAGATCCCTGAGGAGTGGGACCCCGAGGCTCCACTTGGTTGGCTCTGAACTTGGGGGCTCCACGCAGACCTCGCTGCATCGCGGGCACACAGACTTAAGAGGAGGATGCAAAAGGGAAAGCGGTCTTGCGGCCGCTGGCAGGCAGGTCGGCATTCCTTCCCCTACGTGCTTACGCTTTCTTTCCTCTGACTGTTCTCTCCTCCTCCAAAGTGTTAACACCCTCCATTCTCGATCTCCATCTGGGAGTTCATGCGGAGGGCAAGCGGCCCGGGCCCCAGCAGCGGTCTGGCCACCCCACCCCCTTCCCTGCGCATTCCCGCTCCCCGGAGGTGGAGGCTCTTATTGGGGCGAGATTCTGGCCTTGGTACTCAGGCTTTCCCCGTCTTGGCTGCAGGGGCTCACCTCAACCCGCCTTTACTTTGTCTCAGGCAAAGCTGCCAGAAGACACTGGGCATATTTAACCCTCATCCCCTGGTCATTCCAGAATCCACTGGTCATTCCCTTCCTAGAGACAGGGAAAGCACACAGCCAGGCGCAACTTTGGGGTCACTTAATCCCCCACCTTCATTTTACAGACAAAATAAATAAAAGAACCTTTCCGTGTAAGCTAGGGAAGCACAGACCTGGCCTCCCCTGCCCTTAAAAACAAAAACAAGCCTCCCGTGGTGTGTGAAAGGCCGCCAGCACGATTCTTCCTGCTCGGGAATCAATTCAGTGAAGGCGTTTACATTTAAGGAATTTAAAAATCACAGTCACGATGTGGGTAGGCAAAGGGAAAACACTCTTTATTATATATACAGCCCATTTCGGGGTAATACATGTAATCAGCTCAACGGAATGGCTAGAGGATTCTGCCAGTGTTACAAGACTTTAAAACAGAAAGTCCCAAATTTCTGAATCCCAAGGAAACCACAGCAACAGGCCTGACACTCGAACCCTGGCCTGGCAGAAGGCTTCCAGGGACAAACGCCAAGCAGCTGTCCTCAGATTTACGGTGGCAGCGGCCTTCTGCGGCCAGATGCTCGCTCTCCTCTCCCCTTTGGCGGGCAGGCAAGCGGGCAGAGGTTTCCGCCCCTTTTAAAGCGCAGCCTTAAGCACGCCTGCTGCTTGCTTCATCGGCCACGAACCGGGTTCCCGGCTCCTTCCGCTGGAAGGTGACTCACCTGCGGCTCTGTCCCCACATTAGCAACGTTAGGGACCCGGCAAGGGGAGCTTCCCCACAATGAGCTGGAAAAAGCCACCTCCTTCCCGGCACCTGTCAGAGGAAGAGGGAGCCCTGGCCAGCGGCTGTGTATTCCACAACAAAGTGCTTTTCCCCAGGTGAGTGACACCCTTGCTGGCCCGGCGGTGACTAATGAAGTGTTCACCGGGGCTGCTTAAGCGCGGCTCGCTGTCCCTGCAGTGGGCCGCTGCTGCCGCCAAGTGACAGGTCTGAAGAATCGGCAGGTCTCGCCCAGTTAGAGCGTCACGCCTCTCCTAAACCGGGGCCCCTGCTACTACCCCCCTGGACAAAGACGCCGTCCCCCTGTGCGATGAAACAAAGAGGCTCTCCTGCATCACACTCGGCCCGCCTGGCCGTCTCTGCGAATTCAGGGCTTCCCGGCCAAGAACGGCCTGGGTGACTAAGAAAAGAAGTTCGCCCCGGAAGGTTTGGCTCGGTGGGTAGAGCATCAGCCTGCAGACCGAAGGGTCCCGGGTTCGATCCCAGTCAAGGACACGTACCTCGGTTGCAGGCTTCTGCCTGGGTCCGGGCCTTGGTCGGGCATGCGAGGAGGCAACCAATCGATGTGTTTCTCTCACATGGATGTTTCTCTCTGTCTTTTTCTCTTTTGTACTCTCTCTAAAGAGCCATGGAAAGCCGAAACCGGTTTGGCTCAGTGGGTAGAGCATCAGCCTTTAGACCAGTGGTTCTCAACCTCTCTAAGGCCACGACCCTTTGATACAGTTCCTCATGTTGGGGTGACCCCCAACCATAAAATTATTTTCCTTGCTACTTCATCACTGTCATTGTGCTACTGTTAATGAATCGTCATGTAAATATCTGTGTTTTCCCATGGTCTTAGGCTCCACAGCAGCGATTCTCAGCCTGTGGGTTGAGAACCACTGCTTTAGACTGAAAGGTCCCGCGTTCGATCCCAGTCAAGGACACGTACCTCGGTTGCAGGCTTCTGCCTAGGCCCAGGCCTTGGTCGGGCATGCGAGGAGGCAACCAATCGATGTGTTTCTCTCACATGGATGTTTCTCTCTGTCTTTTTCTCTTTTCTGCTCTCTCTAAAGATCCAGGGAAAGCCAAAACCGGTTTGGCTCAATGGATAGAGCCTCGGCCTGGGGACTGAAAGGTCCCAGGTTCAATTCCGATCAAGGGCATGTATCTTGGTTGCGGGCACATCCCCAGTAGGTGTGCAGGAGGCGGCTGATGGATGTCTCTCTCTCTCATCGATGTTTCTGGCTTTCTATCCCTTTCCCTTCCTCTCTGTGAAAAAATCAATAAAAATATTTTTTAAATAAATAAATAAATAAAAATCCATGGGAAAATATCCTCGGGTGAGGATTAAAAAAAAAAAACAATAAGCCGAAACCGGTTTGGCTCAGTGGATAGACCGTCGGCCTGGGGACTGAAAGGTCCCAGGTTCGATTCCGGTCAAGGGAACGTATCTTGGTTGCAGGCACATCCCCAGAAGGAGGTGTGCAGGAGCGGCTGATCGATGTCTCTCTCTCATCGATGTTTCTGGCTCTCTATCCCTCTCTTTTCCTCTGTAAAAAATCAATAAAATATATTTAAAAATAAATAAATAAGTAAATAAATAAACAATAAAAGAAAGAAAAACCATGTCTTTCCCTGAACGGTCTGATGTTAGGATTGCGGGAGTTTCAAGTTCAGGTTGGCTCGTCTGCCACAGCCTCACACAGAATGGGACCCTGCGCCGGGAAGGGACATTCTCTGCCTCCAAAACCCACCAGTCCCACCCCAGGCGCGCAGCTCGGAACGCGCAGCCCTCGAGGACACGGGCGAGGACCGTCCCCTCTTGAGCAGCCTCGTTCTTGAACCGGGCTGAGAGCTTTTCAATTGCTGTGACATTTTCAGCCGGGGAAGGGAGCCGTCCGTGCGTGGTCGCGGGGCCGTGTTTTACAGGCAATTACTTGGGATGATCAATGGAGCAATTCCCCCTTTCCAGAAAGGCAGCCGAGCGATCGCGTCAAATCATTAAAGGGAGAAAAAGAGGGAGCCAGGGGGGAGAAAGGGTCCCCCGTCTCATTAGCAGGTGCCTGGGCCCCCGGCTTCGGGGCGGAGGGGAGGTTCCCCAGGTCCCTGGCCCTTTAAGACAATAGCGGCGCCCCCTCCTCCTCCCCGCCGCCCCCTCCCCCGGAGCTGTTGACAGGTCTAAACCTCCCCGGCAGCCCATTGTGGCCGCAGTAGGAGGCACCTGCAGAAAATGTGCCAAAACCAGGCGGGGAGCGGGCGCTTTTCAATAAGCCCGCAGCTGGAGAGCAGAGGCAACACTAAACAAGCGGGCGGGCCAGGCATGTGATGGGAAAAGGGGTCACAGGCGGGCACCTCCTCGCGGCTGGCTGAGCCCCCCGGCCGCCTCCATTTGCTGACATCTCCGCGCCGGCTTCTTCTTTGCGATTTGCTTAATATGCGGAGGTATTTAGCTTAAAAGCACTAAATGCTCGCTGGCTGTGAGCGCCCTCTCTCTCTCTTCCCCATTTACTGTGATTAAGGGACACTTTCCCCCCAGACCGGCTCTCCCTCTCTGCCCCAAACGAAGATTGTTTTCTTCGCCTTCCCCCCTCTGATGGCGAGGGGACAGGCAAGCCTCGGCCACAAACTGGCCCCGCTTGATCTTCCTCCTCTGTCACTCAGAGACGGGGAGAACTGGCCCGTGCCAGCGTGCCAGGCCCTCCCGATGGCTTTCCCGTCCGGTAAACGTGGATGGCACAGCCACCGAGCGCCCACCGCGGTCCTCCGGGCTCCCAGAGACCCCGAGGGGGACCAGACACCCTGGCTGTGTGGGACCCCGCAGGGAGGCTAAGGGGCTCACGGAATCGCAGGCTGAGGGACTGGTTTTGCACGCCCGCGCTTTGCTTTGTCGTGTTCTCAGACCTTCGAGAACAGGCAGGAGTCGGGCCTGTGGTGTGGTGGCTTTGTCAAGTGGGAAGCTTCTCAATTTTGGCCCCTCTTAGAGGGCCACACTCCTTTACCTTTGCTCGCTTTCCAGTTATCACGATACTCCCATTTATTTTTTCTGACTTTAAGGAGTAAGGCATTTTATATATATATAATATAAAATCAATAATCAATAAAATATGTGTGTGTGTGTGTGTGTGTGTGTGTGTGTGTGTGTTTATTGATTTCAGAGAGGAAAAGGAGAGGGAGAGAGAGGAACACCGATGATGCTGAATCTGGTTTGGCTCAGTAGATAGAGCGTCGGCCTGCGGACTGAAAGTTCCCAGGTTTGATTCCGGTCAAGGGCATGTACCTTGGTTGCGGGCACATCTCCAGCATGGGGCGTGCAGGAGGCGGCTGATCGATGTCTCTCTCTCATCGACATTTCTAACTTTCTGTCCTTCTCCCTTCTTCTCTGTAAATAATCAATAAAATATATTTTTTTTTAAAAAAGAAAAGAAATTATCAGTGATGAGAGAGAATCACTGATTGGTGATGCTCCCTACTGGGGATGGAGCCTGCAACCCGGGCATGTGCCCTTGACCGGAATCGAACCTGGGACCCTTCAGTCCGCAGGCCAATGCTCTATCCACTAGGGCAGGAAGGCATGATCTTATGCAAACATCAGAGACTCAGGGCTAACCACCCGTCCAGGGCCACACAGCGAGCGGGTAGGTGCTACATGCAAAGGCCCATCCACCTATACCTTTCCGCCTCCTCCCCCCAGCATGGGCCCAGGATGTGAGAGCAGCTGGGAAACCACAGACAAAGTGACACTTTCACAGCGACCCTCTCCTCCCCCCTCCGCAGATGGAGAGTGTCGGCGTGTACGGATTCTGCGGGTGCACATCGAAGAACAAAGGCAAGTGCGACTCCAAGTGGGAGGTGACCGCCACAGGTAGGAAGTGAACTCATCTCTGTAAGTATCTCGCCGTCTGAACGGTTGGCCCTAGACCGTCACTCCTTTAGAGAGGGACCAGTTCCCTTTAAAACGGGTCCACGGAGACCTAAGCATCCACGAGAGGTTGTCGAAACATCAGCTTGTTCAGAACGCCAACAGGTAGTGGAGGTGTGAGCACGAGGGTGTTCCAGAGGCGCTGGGCTCAGGAAAAGAAGGCCTTGCCCATTGACCGGAAGCTTGGACTGGCTGCTGTCTGGGCTGGTGGTGGTTGTGTTGGGGGGACCTGGCGTGAGTCTGCCCTGCTGAGCACCCCCTGGTCCCTGCTCGGCTCTGTTGGGGGCCGGGCTGAGGCGGGCAGAGGTGGCCTCTGCGCTCCTCTGCGCTTGTCTGCGCCTTGACGTGTCTCTCCTCTCTCTCTCCGAGGCCTGGTCCTCTTCTTCCTCCCCCCCTCCCACCCCCCAGTGCCTCCCTCCAGTTCTGGAGAAAACAAGTGGACTATTCATGGAGAAAGAGAAAGAGCGAGCAGGGGAGGGGGCCGGGGGATGCCACCGACAAACCCCATTGAAAGCCGCTGGCTGTTCATTTACATTCACACTTTTAAAAGACGTTAACTAATGATGTTAAACGGTTTGCCAAAGGTCCTGGCGGGTCAGTTGTAGAAGTGTCATTTCTGCCTAATTAGGGCTCTTGTGGCTGCCCCGGGCCTCCCAGTGCCACCGGTGACAAGCCGAGGGCTGACAGCTTCAATTGGTGCCCGTAGGAAGGTTGGGCCGCTCGTGTTTTCCAACTCGGCCAGGTGTTGGCTGGATGGGGGAGGGGGACGGGGGAGATCTGAGCGCCTCGGCGGTCCTTTCTCTTTCTCGGCTCCCTCCCAAGTCCTGCCCCTTCGCCTGTCTTGCCCGGTGTCAAGGTCAAGAATGGGCTTTGCTAAATCAGCAATTTGGGTTGTCTCTGGGAGGTCATTAGCAGTCCCCAGCCCAGACGTTTCGAGTCCTCTCAGACCTAGATGCTAGATTTTTTTTTTCTTTTCTCCCTAAAAATCAGAGAGGAGGAGAAGAAAAAAAAATGTAGGTGAAAAAACAATAGTAGAAACAGAACCAAACAACAAAGACCCAGAAAACTCCGCATAGCCACCAAAGTGTTAAACTTCTGAAGACATTCCTAAGAATAAAATGGTTGGAAAACAGCTAACACATCCTGATCAAAGTCTTGAGTATTTTAAAGAAGCAAAGATAGCAGTGAAAACAAATCCTGTAACATTCAATTGGCATTAGAGTACCTGTCACATACTAGGTACTCAATAAACCATGTATGGTTGGTTTGATTTTTCAGGGGAAAAATTACCGTCTGAGAAACAAAGAGTGATTGATAGAAATCCTGCCACTTTGCTGTAAGTGTTTCTGCAACGCTCTTTGAGTTTCTCAGCCGACTCTAAAACACACGCTAAGTTCGAGTACCAACTGATGGGTTGATATGATTAGCTTATTTCCCCCAACCCCTTACTTCTCTTGTTTGTTGTTTTATAACAACTTAAAACAAGCAAAATACCACTGGCTGCAGCAACTACAATGGCGAGGGCCACTCCCGTGGCAGGAATGGGACAGCCGTGGCCAGAATTCGGATTGGGCCTCCGTACCAGCAGATCCTGCAGGGCTGACGGCACTCCATCTTTGTGCCGGAATCCAACACACCAGCACTCGAGTGCACCCGCACACACACACACAAACACACATGCGCGTACTGAGGGTGTCAGTGGGACTGTTAGACACGAAGGACCAGGATTAACATGGGCATTTGGGGAAATGTGGCGTTCAAGGGGAAAAATTATCTAAAAAAAAAGCAATGTTGCGGAAACCGGTTTGGCTCAGTGGATAGAGCGTCGGCCTGTGGACCGAGGGGTCCCGGGTTCGATTCCGGTCAAGGGCATGTATATCGTGGTTGCGGGCACATCCCCAGTGGGGGGTGTGCGGGAGGCGGCTGGTCGATGTCTCTCTCTCTCATCGATGTTTCTATCCCTCTCCCTTCCTCTCTGTAAAAAGAAAAAATCAATAAAACGTATTTTTAAAAAAATAAAATAAAATAAAGCAATGTTTGTTTTGTGAGGACTCTGAGAGGCGAAGATGACAGGTCTGGGAAGGAGGGGGGAGATTAAAGGGATGGTGTCCCAAACTAGGTTTTTAGCTTTATTTCCCCCACCCTATGATCCTTTTCCCGCCTGCTGCCTGTATTCTCTAACACGGGACAGTGAAAATTGGGCCGGAGAAGTAGACTCTGCGTGTTTGCAGATTTGATTAAAGGGGTGTCCTGGAGGTTCAGGTTAGAGGCAGCCGTAGATAAACACACCTGGACAATACCTGGCACATTCAGGGAGCAGCGAGCCCTTCCCGCTCCCGAATCTGCTGTGGTCAGAGAGCACATGCGCTTCTGTGGTGCCCAGTTAGCTTCTCAACCCCCAGGACACGTATGTACAAAGAGAACGAACGCAAGGCCACCAGGCTGAGCTCACGAATGATACGTGAACAGATGCAGCGATTCGTATTCACACAGTTGAGTTGCCCGTCTCTGACTTTTACCTCCAGGGACCTCCTTTGTCATTCGATTCCATCCAGAGATGCTCTCTGCTATCTCGTCCCTCCCTTTCACACCACTGCACCTGCTCGTTTTCTCCTTCTTCGGTGACTCTTTAAATTTTAGTGATTGTTTTATTCAATTATTTATTGTCTTATTGCACTGTTGTGCTGGGACCTGTTTCACGTCCAGTTCCAGTACTAGCCTCCATCTCCCAGTTTTGACCCACGCTGCCTGCCGTCTGTGTACCCTGAGGGGCAATGGTTATGTCCGGCTCTTACGGATGCTCAGAAGAAGCCACCTACAACTCTCCTTGTGGTTAGGAAGATGAGCATTTAAAATCCATTCTAGAAGATGCTACTGGTAAAGAAGGCCTTTGGCAGCAACTAAGCCGGCCTAGAAAAATAAGCCATTTCATCACTGACACTCAACCAAACAAAGACTTTTGAAGACTTGTGAACAGAGGGGAGAACTGTGCATTACAACAAGTCCCATGTTTGTGGCATTAGACACTGAGTGGCCAGATGATGATGACCTCTGAACACATACTCATCTGGCCACTCAGTGTATCTACTCCAGTGGTTTTGTGATAGCCGATCATCATCACCATAGTGACCCTGGGAAGGGAAAATTGTGTTCAGATGAACATTACCTACATTTTTCTGAAAGACAAACCTGATTTTGTCTCCCCGTTGTTCAGGGGTTTGGGGTGGTTCTTTGGGATCGGGCTCTGGCTTCTCTTTGACCTTGAACCCTTCCTCTGGTTGTGCTGACCTCCTGGCCCGCTCTCCTGCCAAGACGTTCCATACCTCAGGGCCTTTGAACAAATGCCTTTAGAATGCTCTTTCTCCCCACGGTTCTACTGACCAGCGCCTATTCATTCTGCCGCCTCCTCCCCAGAGTTCTCCTGACACCCCGAGGCTAGCTTGGCCTTCCTCTCTTTCTGGGTCCCCTACAGAACCCCATATTCTTCCCCATTACAGTGATAACTGCAATAACAAATGTCCCCTCCTGCGGAGTGCCTTCTGTGCGCGGGCAGCTGTGAGTGCTTCCGCTGGTTCTATCGCTTAGTCCTTGGCCGCCCTGTGAAGAAGGCACCGCGGTGGATATCGCTTTACGTGAGGCCTCTGAGGCTCAAGTTGCATATTGAAGGTCAAACAGGTTGAGGGTTGAGGCGGGCAGGCTGAGCGCGGCCGGCCTGGTTCCAGTGGGCATGGCGGCCTCCGCCCAACTCTGCTGCCTTTCAGATGTCATACAAGAAAACGACGAGAATGATGTGTGTGAAGACAGGACGGGCACGGTTAAGGGCAGGTGGGCGCACAAGTGCATCGCGTGAGGGCCTGTGGATTTTTTTTTTAAATATTTTTATTGTTTTTTTTTTGACAGAGAGGAAGAGAGAGTAAGAAACATCGATGAGAGAGAGAAACATCTAACAGCTGCCTCTTGCACACCTCCTACTGGGGATGTGCCCACAACCAAGGTACATGCCCTTGACCGGAATGGAACCCGGGATCCTTCAGTCCGCAGGCCAACTCTCTATCCACCGGGGAGGGCAGGCCTGTGAATTTTAAAAGATGAGCCACAGAGGAGTGCTCAGCCTCCGAGCAGCAGAGGAAAGATGCAAGGTCACGTGCAAGCCCGCAGGAGGAGAGGGCGGTGGAGGCAGCCCCGTGGCCTCCACGCTCCCCCGTGGGAGGCAGAGAGGGTCTTGAGAGAGTGAGTCGGGCTCTCCAGGGATCTGTCTGCATGAGGGACCAGGTCACTTCCCGGGAAATCCTAACAGAGTCCGGAACGAAGCCTTGTTCTGAGGAGAAGGTCAGACTGAGTTCTTCCTGATGTCCCTCCACTCAGACTGTCCCTCATCTCCTGACTCCCCCATGGGCCTCCCCACTCTGAGAGCCCCAAGGGCCGCTTGCCAAGGTGTGGACCGGGGCAGCAAGTCGCTCCAGCAATGTGGCAGCCACGCCAGCAGAGGTGGTGGGTCCAGCACTGGCGGTGTGAGCGGCACTTGCTCGATGGCAGTGTCTGTGCCAGTGGGAAGTGGCTCCATACTCAGCCTTAGCGAGCTGGGGCGGAGGTGGCTGGAAGTGACGGGAGTGGCCTCTGCCTGCAGCGGTGCAGGCCCGGGGCCGGCCTGGACCCCGGGAGGTGGTGTGTGGGGAGGCTCACCCCTTGGGGAAGATTTTCCCAAGAGCTGGTGTGAGTTGGAGCCAAGGAAGTGCTCTTTAGGTTGTTAAAACGATCCAGTTTTTTGCACGGGCATAGAGTGACCTGTGAAGAGACGAGTGACATAAGGCTTAGAGCATCCTATATAATAAAAGGCTAATATGCAAATCGACTGGACAGTGGAATGACCGGTCGCTGTGATGCACACTGACCACCAGGGAGCAGATGCTCAACACAGGAGGTGCCCCTTGGTGGTCAGTGCGCTCCCATAAGGGGAACGCCGGGCTCACGGCTGGTTAACGGGGGGGAGACAGTGGGAGCCTCTCCCACCTCCGCAGCAGCGCTAAGGGGAGTGGGCCTAAGCCGTCAATCGGACATCCCCTGAGGGCTCCTGGACTGCAAGAGGGTGCAGGCTGGGCTGAGGGACACCCCCCCACCTGAGTGCACGAATTTCATGCACTGGGCCTCTAGTTTGTAGATTAGAACCACCCAGCCAGTTAAGAGAAACTCAGTTTTTCTAGTGCAGGCAGTTGAGCACATATTCATTCACTTACTCACTCATTCATTCAGCAAACATCACTGAAACCTTTGCATGAGTCTGAAGTCAGATTACTGGCATCTGACTCTGGCCCTGCCATTTGCTAGTCTGTGATCTTGAGAAAATTACGTGATTTCTCTCAACCCCAGTTTCCTGGTCTGTAATAAGAAATGTGAGTGATGTTAAGTTCCCGCCTCATTGGGCTTTAGGAGAATCCGATAAATGTGACTTATGATTAAACATTATAAAGATGGACACAGATTCATGTCATCCACACTAATTAAAGCAGTATTTGTCCATATAATGACATGCGACGTAACCAATGTTCACCAGGATATACCGTGTTGACCCTCCCACTTGGTGGAGAGGTTATGAATGACCTCATTT